>WYDF02008202.1:0-10572 GCA_009867245.2 Adranes taylori
ATATCTATAGCGGACACGGCAAACGTTGGTCACCTGGTCCTCATATTTATCTACGGTGCCTGCAGCTTTGCCGCATGGCCTACATTGCCTAATTGCCCAGGCTTTTCCGCGGCCAGCGACATAACTAAATAGGCCAGCGATATGGTCTATTTTCTGCCGCCAGTGACATGGCCTAATTGCCGAGGCTTTGAAGCGGCCACCGACATATCCTAATTCCCGCAGATTTGCCGCAACCTCCGACATGGTATTATTGGCGCGGCTTTGCCGCTGATAGCGACAAGGTGTAATAATCGCGGCATAGCCGCGGCCAGTGACATGGTCTAATTGTCGCGACTTAACCGCGGCCAGCGTCATGTCTTAACTGGCGCGGCTTCATCGCGGCCATCGATATTACATAATTGATGCGGATTTGTCACGACCAACGATATGTCTAATTGCCGTGGCTTTGCTGCGGCCAGCGTCTTGCAATAACTGATAACCGAATAGCCGCGACCAGCGATACGGTCTATTTGCCGCGGTCAGCGGCATGGCCTAATGACCTAGGCTTTGCTGTGGCCACCGACATGGCCCAATAGCCGTGGCTTTGCCGCGCCCAACGACATGGTTGAATAAAGCCGCGGGCCAACATTATGGCCTAATTGTTGCGGATTAGCCACGACCAGTGACATACCCTGATTGCCGCGGCCAGCTTCGCCATTGCCGCGACGTGAATCCGCGTGTTGCAGGGTCATCTGGTGCCGAGTTATAACAAAGTGGATAACATAAAAATATTCTTCGTACTCTATACCTATGTGTATCAATTTCCATGGCAATCGGTAGAACGGTGTAGAAGTTGATGTGCTGCACCGCCATCTAGTGGCGAGTTCCAACAAAGCAAATTGCATAATATTCTTCGTACTCAAATACCTATGTACGTAAATTTTCATGGCTATCGGTTGAACGGTGTAGAACTTCATATACTGCAGCGCCTTCTAGTGGGGAGCCACAACAATGTAGATAGCAAAACCTTCTGTAGATAAGAAACAATGGAAATAAGAAAATAACCTGAAAGAATACATATATCTGCCAAGTTTCATGATTATCTGTCAAACGGTGTCGAAGTCTATTTAGCATATATATGTGTATATATGAATATGTGTATATATATATATACATACAAACATTCATTAGATATATATATATATATATATATATACCTATTGTGGTTTTGGAAAATTAAAAATTTATTACCAAATTATAACTTTGAAAGCTGAATGACTTTCTATTATTGCGAACTTTTCATTTTACATTCATTTATTTCCGTTATGTTGACGCCAAGTAATGATTTCTACCGAAAACGACGAGGATCGAAATCGGCAGTACGCTTGTTTCAAAGTAATTACTTTGATCCATATACAGTTTGATAATTCAAAATTTTTAATGAAACTGTTTAGTCAAAGAGAATTATTTGATTCTTGGACATTTCGTAACGTGTATCATGGGCTCACTGTGATGAAGTTAATTCTCTCACAAATGTTAGAAATATTGAAAAAGATGGATTCAGTAATGATCGAAGATTTTCCATCAGTATAATTTTATTTTACAATTTATAATTAAAATGTTCATTCGAATAAACATAGTTGAAAAAATAATTTTAATACAATAAATGGAAAAAAATTATTTTAATTCAATAAACTAATTTCAAAAATGAAACTTATTTTATATTTGATCTATAATATTAGGTTAATTTGATTATTAGATTAAATCATTTGATTATTATTAGATTGACAAGAAATTTATAATAAACTACCACATTACTCACTACCTACATAAACATTTATTGGCAAAAATTCTGTTCTTACACTTTCATCATAATCCAAAATTCAAAATCAAACTATTTTCAGTGTAAAGACAATTATAAACAAAATCACAAAAAAAATCATGAACGTGATCGCTACCCTATCTTTCATATACTGGAAGTCATTATTTTCAGTATATTTCGAATAAAACAACCTTTTCGTTTTGACTGTCACTTTATAACTCGTCTATTAAATTCTGTTACCACACTAGTTGTTTAGGGTAAATTAAATAAAACTAGCGTAACCTATAAACTGCCTACCCTATAAATTGCCTACCCCATCAATCGTCTGAACATGAATCACCCGGTTCACATACTTGCCTATGGCGCAGACAGCTGCTTTGTCCGTTTTGCCGCGACCTACGGCCGGCTCTTGACTAATTGATTCCCCGTATTTGTCTACGGCGCGAACAGCTCCGGTATCCGCTTTGTCGTGGTCTGCAACCGCTCTTGACTCATTTTTGGAAAATTTATGATCGAGCAGTCTGACTGTCTTCGCACGCCAGACTGTCTTGGAGTTTTGAATTTGCGTACGCACATATTCGCCAATCTATAAATCCTCAGGTCCAGAGTCACTTGAAATTGTCTTATTGCTCAAAATTGATTCAGTATATTCAAATGTTCATATTGTGAAAATTGAAGTCCTATAGTCTTTATGTTCACTAAATTTCATTTTTTCAACTTTCAGAGGCACCGAGTTACTTAACGTAGCGTAATTTTCTTTCAAGGACAAATTATTCCTATGTTTAATAGTATGTTTTTGTAAACTCGTTTAATCGTTTGAATATTAAATAAACTTTGGAGACAAGAAATTAGAACAGGTTTCGAGAAAATTTATCTCAAAAATTGCAACACTGCAGACACCCTGTAGGTATGTTAAATTTTAATTTTAGAAAAAAAATGTTTCCAAGAAAATCGAAGCAGCTATAGGTAGTCTATACAACAAAGTTTATTCGAATCTTCTTTAAAAATTTCTGAAATATATCTATAAATTTCTAAAACCTTAAAAGTAGCAACGCCGCGTTGCGTCGCATCGCGTGGCAACAATTGAATACTTTGGACTAACTTAATTCGGAGCATAGTTTTAAAAATGAATTTCTGAATAAAATGATCCGTTTGAACCCCTCGCAAAATTATCATTTGGACCTACCACTGATTTTGTTATCAGTTATTATTTATCAAATTTAAATTTAATTCAAATTTAAATCTCCTAAAACGACAATATGATTTCCTGTAACATTTCTTTTATCTACTTGTTCAGTTAATATACATATCATACGTAACATATGTATATGTTGACGACGGGTTAGCCTGGCACCCAATAGAGTTTTTAAAATATTAGGGGCTATAGCTTGGGGCCATTAAAGTTAGGCCCCTGTGGTGGAGTATCAGTTTAAAGAGAATCACAAGAGCTATCAAAATGTATAAAAAATATACAGTGTCTTACTAAAAAGTTTTCGGAAAAATTGATTATTGCTCAAAATCAGTTCAGTATATTCAATTGTTCACCATAGCAAAATTGAGTTCCCTTAGACCCACATATGGTGCCCAAGTTTAATTTTTCCAACTTACATGGGAACCGAGGTATTACAATTTTTTTTCAAGGTCAAATTACGCTGTGCTATGACATGCGGTGTTTTAAACTCGCTTAGCCCCTTAAATAATAAAGGATCTTTCGATACAAGAAATTAAAAAAACACCGGGAAGGTTTTGGAGGAAATGGACCACAGTCTTCAAAAAAAGAAACAACACTCTGTATATATGTTAAATTGTGATTGTAGAAGAAAATATGTCAAATAAAATCGAAGGGGCTTTAGGCATATTATAAAATAAAGTTTATTTCAACGTCTTATCTTCTATAGTTTCTGAGATATCTTGAAAAATATTTTTAAACCTTGAACATGGCAACGTCTCGTTTTGTACATAACAAAGATATGGGACTCTTTCATTCGACGTATAATAGAAGGTACTACTTTATGCATGCAATATTTCAGTCTCCTAGTTTAAAAACTATTTTTTGTGAAAAAACTGGCACATTTCCGCCATATTAAATTTATAAAAAAAATGAAAAATCACTTTTGGGGAATTATCGTGTGCAGCTGTGTACCGAACATCCAGTTCGGTCCCATAGGGAAGGAGAAATTCTTGAACAACCAGCCATCTACACAGACATTGAGAAAAATACCTTTCTTTTAAATTTTTGAACAAGAAAAAAATGTTTTTTGATTTAGGTTAAATTTTTGTTTAGGTTAAATTGTTTCTTATGACCCCTTCTTCCTATTGCATATTAACGGTTCCAATGATTTAAATAGAATAGACGTACTAATGTGAAATAGAAAAAATTCTCAAAACATGAATCCTAATTCTTTCTTATTCCTGTCCCAAACACACTTTACAATTCTCAGCTTCTGACCCCTGTTCGTCATTTCATTGTATTCTTTTACACTTTTTCACTCAATGGTCCTATTCTTCCTTTTCTTCATAACAAATCCTGCACATTCTCTTGCTCCCATCTATTCAATACTTATTTCCAGTCTCTTCTCTTCCATATCTAAAACTTGCTATCATTCTCTTCTCCTCTATTCTTCTTTTAACACTTAAATACTTAGGCATACCTCTTACCACTCTTATCCATTCATACCTATCATTATACATGCTTTTCCTTTTCCCTAGTCTTTCTTCTCTCTCTCTTGATTTTCTACAACTTTCATTCTATCTTCTTCTTTATTTATTGTTCCTCTTACATTCTTTATTATAACCTCCATCTATACAAGGAGAACCATATCCTTTCATATATATTTTTTTCTCATAAACCAATCGTTCCTACATACACAATTTACCACCTCATTCACTGCTGTCAAATATACACGCTTCATGAATCTATCACTCTCCTTCGTGAACACTTTCTTCTCAAATTTTGGGATTTATTTGAACCCAGCCACCCAGCATTTATACCTATCAAACATTTGCAATACTATTTCATTCAATGTTGATCTTTAAACATCTATTATTCTCTTCATGCATCCCATTTGTACTCTTTGCACCTCCTCTCTTTCACATACACCCCAAACATTAGCCCCATACATCATTATATTGATAACGAATACATTCAGAATATTCATTCTGATGTTCACTGATTCCCCAAACTTAGCTTCCCATACACACCTCATTATTTCCATAGTCATCCTCGCTGACTTCGTCACCATTGGGACATGTTCTTTGCATGTTCCATTTTCTGCCCTAAGTATTTATACCATTTCACTCTTCCTAATTTCATTCCATTTATTTCAAAGCTATCATTCTTACAATTACGTCCTTCAATCTTACATACCATCTTTTGTCTTTTCTACATTCATTTCAAACCTTCTTCTATCCATGTACCTCTTCACACTCTCTATTATTTCCCTCATTTCTTCCATGCTTCCGGCCATACATACTACGTTGTCCACATAGCGTAGCGACTATATTTTTTCGTTCCTCATATTAAATCCTCCCGACTGTCCCTTTAGTAGTACGTCTTCTACAGTCATATTCATTTAAAGGGATAGTCATATTCATTTACGCCCATTGGACATCCTTGCCTTACATCCCTTCTGACTTCAAATTATTAAATTATTCTGGTACATTTTCGCCTACTCTCGCTCTTACTTTTGTTCCATCATATATTCCTCTTATGACACTTATTATTCTCTCTGGTCCCTCAAATGCAGATTTTAGGTCCACATACAACAAATATAGCTTGCTTTCCTACCTAGTTCTTTCTTCATTATATAAATTAACGTTACTATATTGCCTGTGGTCCTCCTATCTCTAACAAACCCAGTTTGTGCCCATGATAAATCCTCCATCCCTTTCATCTCATTTCCCAATCTTCTATTCAATATTTTTGCATACAGCCTATACATACCATTATAACTGTCACTCCCCTATAAGTTTCTACACACTTTTGTTCCCCATATTTACACACCGGGATTATTTCCCCTTGCTTTCATTCCTCAGACATTCTTTCCTTTCCATTCCATACCACAGCCTTTAACCCACTTTCATTTAAACATCCCCATATGACCTTTGGTAACCTGTCAGGTCCTGGCGCACTTTCTTTTTCATTCTCAACACCTTCTCCTTCACCTCTTTCACCCTAATCTCTTTTGGATTTTTCATCCTCTCATCTCCTTACATCTCATAAGTTTTATTATTCAATCATTCTTGTTTTTTTGTTGTGTTCTTACCACGTCGCTTCCCCTTTTCTCATCCTTTTTAGTACTTTCCGTACCCTCTTTTTCTTTCTTATCCATCCATCATGAATCTTGTACGAGCTCATTGATCTTCAATCTACACTTCCTCCTGCTTTCATCCTGTTCAAATTTGTTTTATCTTTTCCAATATCTCAAATATGCTCATCCCATCTCATGCTATTTTACTTTTTCCAGTCTCCGTGTCATATTTATATTTTCTCCTTCATTCCAACTATATCCTTCCTCTCTTCTTTTCGTAGGTCACTACTCCCTATTTCCTTATAACTCACATTTGCTATTTTGTCATTTGACCTTCTTTCCACCCATTCCTCTTCCATCATACTTGAGCCTCCATTAACTTCAATCCTCGCATTCCAGTCTCCCATTGTCGTCACTAACACTATATTCACCCTTTCTAGGCTAAACATCTCACTCAGTTTCCCCATACATTCCCTCCAGTCCTTATTCACAAAACTCTCACAATCATCCATTTTTATCCATTTACGTTCATCATCACTCTTCCACACGCCCGTTCCCATTTCCGTTCCTTACTTTTACCTCAATCATTCCTATTCTCACCCCCGTAATGCAACTCTCCCAATATTTAATTTCCTTATGTTTTTTGACAAGAATACATATTCATCAATATTTCTTGAGCATACCTGAAGTCCTACGTCAAAACTGATCTGATATTCTGGACTATCTTCCATCTTCTAGACTATATTTCTCAAATTGAGAAAAATTCAGTCATTTTAATAATCAAATTAAGCTATTACAAATACAAAATAAGTTTCGTTTTTGAAATCAGTTTACTGAATTACAAAAAAAAAATTCCATAAATACTTTCTTGGTGATGATAACATAACGATGATAACTGGTCCGGCTCTGGGATGCAATAGAAATTTGGACCTCTCAAAAACACACACACTGCTGCGTAAAATCTGCAGAAAATCAAGACAATATGCGCTTTGTGGAGACAATAAGCCATGTAAGAACAAAAACCTCATATTCGCTGAAACTGGGCAGAAATATTGAATAATATTGAAATTGGTACAAGCCATAGATATATTGGACTGGTGTGACTAAACGATCAAGGAAAGTACAATAACCCATTTGGATGCAGAAATGTGGATCGGTATTCCACATACAGGTCTTAGTGATAATAAATACTGTGGCACGTTTACAAACTTCACCGGAATATGTCATAGGTTTCTCATTTTCTGACCATTTTTTGTAGATAGGCTGTTTTAGAATTTTAAATGGAATTAAACTAAAAGTTTGAAAAGCACTGGTTTTCTCTATATGACTAAACCGCAACTGGTGATACTTCAAAATCCAATAACCCATACATCTCACCTCTTTGCTTGTCAATTCCAGTAGTACATAGTATTTGAATAAATATTTGTAGTTGTGTTCTTGCATCGTTTTAACAGCATAGACTATGTACCAATTTGTCTTAAGTATCAGAACAGGAAATAGACTTTGATACGGAATTACGAGACATGAAATTGCGTACTTCTCTAGTTACATAATAATGATATACGTTTGGGACTAGTGTTCTATTCGCCTACGAAATATCTAATTACATAAATCAAAGTTGTCTCATACGAAAAATGTTGCCACATGCACCATGAAATTTGGAAATTGTAATCATTAATAAACACTTCCATAGCAGAAAACTCTTTCAAATTACATTCAGGTTAACTATATTTTATAGATTTTAATTCAAGGAACATAGAAGAACTCAGTTGTAAGAAGGAATTTTTGCCATTTTCTGCAGAATGTTTGCAATTATGTGACTCCAGATAGCAGAGCAGTACGAGCGGAATGCAAATATGGGGACTGGAAAATTCTAGGGTTGGCGAATTTGTGCGTAGGCGATGCCTTGGTAGAATTTTACAAGAGCGACTCTAGCGCAGGGGTATGTGCTAATCTAATGCTAATCAGCTACTGGGCGAGCTTTGTGATGGAACATTAAATTACAAAACCTATTATAAAGTAACATAGTAACATAGATCAATCTTTGATTTATGTTGTACATTGTTTCTGTAACCTGATGTCAATGATATGCAGCCAAGTGCTGTAAAATAATTTTGAACTCTGTTTTGGCAGGTAAACAGCTTGGTTCCAGACTCTGGATCTTCTATAAAGATGAGCACCGTCGATGAAGATGAAGCTCGTGCGAATACAAATTCGTTAAGAGAAAATATTCTGCATTTCATTTTGTATCAAAGATGGGTATCGTATTTAGCAGATACAAATCTAATAGGCTTTTCCATTTGGGCTATTTTAGAAGCAAGGATTTCCACTAGAAAATATGGAACTTTGGATTCGTTAAACTCAGAGGTTCGTTGAAAATATGAACGAATTCCGTCAGAACACCTTTGTGCAGCATGTGAGTCTTTCCTTCCCTGACTTGATCGAATTATCAAAAGAAAGGTGGATGCAACATATAGTAAGATATTTTTTGAAAAACATATTACGTTTACAATTTTTCTGGTTTTTTAATAAACAAAAATCTTGAGAAATAAATTCTCTATAGTGTTTAAGCAAAAATGGGTCTCATCATATATATCAAACGTTGCGTGAAAAATACTATATTTTTCATGGGCACATTCCGTTGGGCATTTGATTATACCTTACTGCTGATAGGGTCTGAAACCAAAAATCAACTTTCATAAGATACGTAGCTCAGGTACGTCTGAACTGAAGATTTCAAATACTGTCCTCATACTCCAGCATTTGGAAGTCGATACTGGTAATGAAACAAACGTTAGGGAGGCGGTCAAACAAACACTGCTAATGACCCGAATATGATTCGTGACGTAGAGGCAAGAATCTAACAAAGTACAAAGCTAAACGAAAGGAAATGTATTTTCAGACTGGAGTTTTTAGAAAATATTGAAAACTTAGTTTCATCTTCAAGTTTGAAAAAATACACAAAACTCATAATCTCTTCCTGATTAAGGTATGGTTGGAAAGAAGAAAGCATTAACAATCTCTGCACATGACTGGTAAAATTCAAAATGTAATGTTTCTTATAAAAATATTCACCAGTACCCAATTTGTAAATAAACAAAACGGTCAATTATGGCTAAGTGAAACGAAAATCAAAGAATTGAAATATTGATTTGACCACCAGGCGTCCAGGAGCTTGTTTCTGAAACCTGATGTCAATGATATGCCGCCAAGTATTTTAAAATAGTTTTAAACGCTGCATTGGCAGGTAAACAGCTTGGTTCCAGACTCTGGACCTTCTATAAGGATCAGCACCATTGCATGAAGCTCGTGCCAATACAAATTCGTTAAGGGAAAATGTTCTGTGTTTCATTTTGGATCAAAGATGTTTATCAAATTTAGCAGTTACAAATCTAATGGAATTTCCCATTTGAGCTATTTTAGAAGCCAGGATTACCACTAAAAGATGTTGAACTTTGGATTCGTTAATGTCAAAGCTTCGTCGAGAAAGGGAACGAATTCCGTTAGAACACCTTTGTGCAGCGTGTGAGTCTTTCCTTCCTAGGCTTGATCAAATTATCAAAAGAAAGGTGCATGCACCATATAGTGAGATATTTTTTGAGAAACATAATACGTTTACAACATTTCTGGTTTTTTAATAAATAAAAATCTTGAGATATAAATTCTCTATAGTGCTTAAGCGAAAATGGGTCTCATCATATATATCAAACTTTGCGTGTAAAATACTATATTTTTCATGGGTACGCGCCGTTGGGCGTTTGATTAAACCTGACTGCTGACTGGGTCTGAAACCAAAGATTACTTTAATGTGATACGTAGCTCAGATACATCTGATCTGAAGAATTACAAATACTGTTCTCATACTTCACTCTATTAGGCTGGAAAATAGGAATTAAATTTTGTTAAAAAACTCCAGGATTTGGAAGTCAAATCTAGTAATGTAAAAAACGTTAGGAAGGCGGTCAAACAAACACTGCTAATGACCCAAATATGATTCGTACTGTAGAGGCTAGAATTTAACAAAATATAAAGCAAAACGCAAAGAAAATGCATTTTCCGACTGGAGTGTTTGGAAAATATTGATAACTCATTTTCATCTTCAAGTGTTAAAAAATACACAAAACCCATAATCTCTACCAGATGAAGGTATGCTTAGAAAGAAGAAAGAATTAACAATCTTTGCACATGCCTGGTAAAATTCCAAATATAATGTTTCTTATTCGAAATGTACAGCAGTACTCAATTTGTAAATAAACAAAACGGTCAGTTATGGCTAAGTGAAACGAAAAATAAGAATTGAAATATTGATTTGACCACCAGACGTCCAGAGGCTTATTTCTGAAACCTGATGTCAATGATATGCAGCCAAGTAATTTAAAATAGTTTTAAACGCTGCATTGGTAGGTAAACAGCTTGGTTCCAGACTCTGGACCTTCTACAAGGTTCAGCACCATTGCATGAAGCTCGTGCCAATACAAATTCGTTAAGGGAAAATGTTCTGTGTTTCATTTTGGATCAAAG
>WYDF02008213.1:0-13785 GCA_009867245.2 Adranes taylori
AGGTTGTTTACTTACATTCACTACATTAAAATCAGCCTATAAAAAATTATTTCATTCAATTAACAGATGAGGGTATACTTTTTTAATGCCGGATCTTAGACTAACTGTTCTTACTCAAAATTACAAAGAGATTGAAATGTTTTACTTGAAAATACTGCTGTGGAGCACAGCTAAATGATCTGAATGCTAAATGATGATAATAACAATCTTAATCCAATATTGCCTATTAATGACTGCGTAATGTCTTTAGAGTCTCTAAATGTAAGCAATGTAAATAAACCAATAATACACCATCTTGTTACTTATAGAAATCAAATAGTTAATGTTAATGTGCAAAAATTCATGGTTTCTGTTATAAACCATATATCCGCAGCTCAACTAATTCACAAGGACACAACTGAGAATTCGCGTATAACAAAGTTAGCAAATCTGCAAGTAAAGTTTAATTGGCGAATAGCGATTCCGTTAACTCAACTAAAACACGGATTAGTCATAATCATAACATCTGTGCGTTTATTAGAAAAAAACTGCTAAACTCTTTAGAAATTTTAATGGATTAATAGGTTGCGATAATATTACGATGGATTACGTGCGGCAAAAATACTGGGTTACTTACGCTTATCCAAAATGAAGAGGAATTGGATAAGTACGAGGATTGTTCGGTAACTACATGATTTAACACTGAAATGGCACGAATTTGCAGGAATCTTCTTTATCATTCTGTAGAATCATCCTTTAATAAGTTAAATATGACAGTACAGAGCGATCTGTCAATTAGTCAGTACGCTTTGTCAATTAGTTTTTGACAGTCCACCAAATTGAACGTCTTGTGTGATTTTGTAAACAATGGAAAAAACTGAGTTGAGAGCAGCGATGAAGTACTTTCATTTGAAAGGTTTAACACCAACCCGGATATGATTGAAAACGTCCACCGTAGCGTCTTGGATGACCGTCGAGTAAAAGTGCGCGAGATAGCGGACATAATGGATATCTCAAATGACAGTGTGCACAGAATTTTAACTGAAGAGTTGGAAATGAAAAAATATTCTTGCGTTGGGTGCCGCGGTTGCTCACACCGGATTAAAAACTGAATCGTTTGAGTGTTTTTCGCGACCTTTTGGCACGTTTTCGCAGCAATCCGGACTTTTTACGCCGTTTCATAACAGCCGATGAAACCTGGGTCCATCCTTACACTCCCGAAACCAAAGAACAGTCCAAACAATGGACACACAAAGGTTCTCCGCCACCAAAGAAGGCAAAAACAGTTTTGTCAGCAGGAAAGGTTTTGGCAACTGTGTTTTGGGAATCTCACGGAATTATTTTGGTCGTACTTAGAAATGGGGAAAATAATAAATGGCGATTATTATGCCAATTTGTTGCAACAATTAAGCGACAAAATCAAAGAGAAACGGCCTCATTTGGCAAAGAAGAGAGTGCTTTTCCATCAGGATAACGCTGCTGCCCACAAGTCTGCGATTGCAATGGCCAAAATTAATGAATTGGGATTTGAATTAGGGCCTCATTCGCCTTATTCTCCAGATTTGGCTCCCATCGATTATCATCTGTTTCCAAATCTATAAAAATGCTAAATATCTGAGGTAGCTAAATATTTCATGAAGTAATCGCTGCTGTAAATAGCTATTTCGAAGACTTGAATTCATCGATCTAAATGAAGGCATTACTAATTTTGAATATCGTTGGAATAAGTGTGTTGAGCGAGCAGGAGACTATATTGGAAAATAAAATGTTTTTTGTCAAAAAACCCTGTTAGGCCACGTAGTTACCGAACAATCCTCGTATATAGAACAATGTGGTGCCAAAAGTGAAATAATTTATAAATACGTACATCCAGCATCTTTTAAGATTATGTATCTACCTGAGATAATAATATATCCAGTTGATTGTAATGTTAAATTACAACTGAGGAATATATGAGTGCGTCTATTAATTCTAGGCTTCTTGGCATTTATTTTGATTATAATATGAAATGGTCTTCTCACATTGATTTCTTAACTTCGAAATTGGCTGGAATATATTTTTATCTGACACTTTCTGCGAATTACTGTAGTAAGGAACTTTTAAAATTAATGTATTTTTGGTAACTTTTACTGAACTGAAGGGCGAGGGAGGGGGCGGGGGTGTAAGTCAAGCATACCTTGTTAAAAGAATTTTTATGTTTTTATATTACAAATAATTTTTAATCTTTAAGTCTTATGAATCGAGCAAAAATATTTTTATACAACACAAGTTTTTAACTGTTTATGGTGCATACTTGGTCTCATTACTTTGTTATGTATTACGTAATATTTCCTTCAATCAAATGTGCGCCTTATGATATTAATGATTTTAGCAACTACTGTAACAATTTTCATAAACCTTAGCACCTTGCGTGTCTTTACTTTTATTAATGGTAAATTATACAACAATCTGTAAATAACTTGTATATTATGTCAACTTAAACTAGTTGAAAAGTTGTTAAATAAGTTCTAAATTTTCAAATTCTCAACTGCTGTTATTTGTAATACGTCATATATTTTCTTTCCTTCAACTCGACAATTTGTTAGCATTATATATGTAACTTATTGTATTGCTTTCATTATGATTCAATAAATAATCTAATCTATCGTATATAGTTTATGTAGGATACGGTACTTATATTCTATTATATGAAAGATGGGATGACGGAACCGTCTATGAATTTTTAATTATATAGATTTTATCATATGAAGTTCTGCATTTACATAGAAAATACTCGCATCAAGTAATTAAACACATCATATATAGTATTGCATAAATTGTATTAAAGTTCTTATTTTTCATATAATTTTTAAGTTTCTATAGTTGTACATTTTATAGTATAACATTCACTTTAACTTTTTTATAATTTCATTTCTTTGTTATTTTAAGGATTTCATTCATGGCATTGAAGAGCGCAATGATACGGAATCGCAACCAACAACATCTCCGCAGCAACAGCAGCAATCTCATCAACGAATAGATGCTATTATAACGTCAATAATTTCAGTTGAAGACTCTCCTGCACCTCCTCCGAAAAAACGTAAAACTTCCAACGAAACCGCTCAATGTTCTCAATCTTATTCACGGCAAGATGATGATGATGGAATGACATGTTCTATTTGTTTAGATGGTTGGACGAATGGAGGCGATCATAGGATTTGTGCATTGAAATGTGGCCACTTGTTTGGAATGTCGTGCATCGATAGGTGGATTCAATCCAATAAAAGTTGTCCCACATGCAAAGTTAAAGCTACTAAAAGGGATTTTAGGTATGAGCAATGTTTAATTGTATAAAAGTTCTAAATTTGAGATGTTTTATTGAATGGTTTTTAATTTTTATATGTGCAACATCAAACAGAATCTTGAGAACGTAGCTCTTTTTCTAGGTTATCAAATGATCATTTGTCACTTTGCTCCTTTGATAATGGCCCACTTTTTGTTTTTACAATTATTGCTCTGGATTTATTATCCAATAAAGAATAAAGTGCATATTTAAGAGTGTACGTAAGTTCCTACAAAACGCAGGTAGCCATAAATAAAGAAAAGTAAGTGCGTACAAAATATATTTTAAATGATAGATAGATTCCTACAAAACAGGTAAGGATTGTTATCACTAGTGACCTAAGCCAAAACTTAAAAACCAGTTAGCGTATAGGTGCCTGCAAATATAATATAATTTATTTTAGCTAATATTTCATTTGTTATATTTGTTTCTATCATACATAGACATTAATTTTTATGAGAAATTATCAAGTATTGAAGTGTCTAATTCGAGGATGATTGATATCTAGTTAGTCTAGAACGGTTCCATGGACAAAGAAAATATTGCGTTACCATAGAAACGAACAATAACTTATTAGAAGTGTCACTGTTTCACGTCAAGAAGTCAAACCAGCGCAGTAAAATTTGAAAAAAAGGATGTCGACCGAAATTGTGAAAATCGGGGGGTTAAAAGATAAGCAGATTTACGAAGATATGTCTAATACCCTTGGCGATCAATGTCCTTTGTATGCGACCGTGAAAAATTGGATTGTAAGCTTCAAAAGAGGTCAATTTTCTATTGAAGATGGAGACCGATCGGCAAGGCCAGTTTCTGTGTCCGTCTCCGTAAATATCGATGCAGTTCATGACATGATTTTATCAGACCGTCGAAGTGGGCTAAAACGAATAGCTAAGACACTGAATATGTCATATAAACGCGTCCATCATATATGAGAAAAATTTCTGCAAAACGGATCCCCAAATGTCCGAATGTTGACCAAAAGCGCGTAAGGGTAGAAGCATCGCATTCGATCTGTACTTGGTTTGAAAAAGATGCAGACGTCTTAAGGCGTGTTACTATGGATGAGAGTTGGGTACATTTCTACGACCCAGAAACAAAGTATCGATGGCAATCGATGGAATGGAGACACTCTGACTTAAGAAAGTTCTCCAAGGCCTAAGAAATTTCGCGTTCAAAAATCTGCTGGAACACTTCTTGCTTCCGTTTTTTGGTATTGTCAAGGAGTAATCATGATTGATTTTCTGGATAAGGGTAGAACAATAACTGGGAATTACTATTCGACGTTACTAACCACTCTACGAGAAAAAATTATGGAGAGAAGATCCGAAAAGTTGTCCAAAGGTATTTTGTTTTTGAATGTCCAATGCCCCTGCACACAAATCGCATGTTGCCATGCAATCAATTCTTGATTTAGGTTTCGAATTATTCGAAACAAATAGAGGTGAATAGCTTTTACTAGCTGAACCCGACCACGTTTCGCTGTGGCTCAGTCTGATATGAAATGAATGGGAACCCATTCATTTCATACCGGATCCGACAAACGATGTTTTGCCGGGTCTGGTCCCGGACTGCTCTTTTAGAAATTAGCCGAAAAGAGAGTCAAGAGAGATCGTAGGCCATGCCAAACCGGACAGCCGAGCTGTACGAGCCGTATGAATATACGGGGAAAATGTGAGTCAAGACCGGCCGTAGGCAGCGGCAAAGCGGAGAGCGAAGCTGTCCGACTCATAGGTATATATAGGGACCCTGCCCGCGCCGCAGGCAAATATAGGGACCGGGGTATTCATGGGTAGGCGGGGGATTCATGGGTTAGACTAATTGTTGTTTAGTTTACCCTAAACACTATTGTGATAATTGAATTTAATAGACGGCTTAAAGGTGACAGTTGAAACTAAAAGGATCAACTTTTGTTTTATGCAAGATGTAACAAAACGTAGGACTTCCAGTATATGAAAGATAGGGTGGCGATCACGTCAACGAATATTTATATATCAGATGATGTATATTTATATATTATAATATTCACTTGTAAATCTAATATTTATTGACTTTATGAAAGAGGTGAAAAGTGTAAATATGGACGGCACTTTCCAGTAGTGCGCAAACAATTTAAATCAGATGTGTACTGTACACGGAATGAAAAATAACATATACATCTCCTTAATATTCACACTACTGTTCACTAAAAGCACTAAACATATTTTCAAGTGGGAATACAATCCAAAAAATTCATCATCGATTTGGAAACATGCATGTTCAATGCTATATCCATAGTTTTCCTGAAGCAGAAATAAGAGGATGTAATTTTCACCTGACAGAAGTATGGTATCGAAAATTGCAAACTTTGGGAAAATGCCTGATACACTTCTTCGGTCTGCCATTTCTTAATCCAGAAGTTGGCTTTGTAGACTACTTCATGGCAATCAAACCAGGGAGTAAAGAAGTAGATAATTTTTGTGACTATCTAGCAGAAAATTATATAGAAGACCAAATTATTTGCCATATTCTCATGAATTGTTTTTCGTTTTCGGTACTCTTTCGGATTACTTTTGGCATTATTTTGCGCTTTGTAGTTTCTAGTAGCTGCTTCATTTTGGTTAGTTGTTCTTGTTACTTGTTGTTAATATTTGCATTGTTTACTTGATAATTAATTTTATTGATCGAATTATCTGGTATCTGGCTTTTAACACGTTGACGTCGGCGCGCAAATACGTATTACGTTTAATCGGGCGGCGTTTTCCACATCTTGCTATTATTCATTTAATACGTGCAAAATGAGTGATGTTTACAGTGATTCTCATAGCAACGAGTAAATAAGTTGTCAAGCATGAGCCACCGGTGGCTCACGCCGGTCGATGGAGCAAGTCTACAGTATCACTGGTGGTACAAACCGGCGCCAACGTGTTAAATACCCGCCTATCGATCGAATAACTATTAATATCCTATTTACAATCATTATTTTTAATTTTCAGATGTATATACGCAAAGAAATTAGTTGCAATTGATACGACAGAACAAGAGCAAATTAAAAGACAGTTGCAAATAGCTATAGAGGAAAAGAACCGCATTCAAATGGATTTGACGAGAGCGATATGTAAGGAGCACACGCTTGTGCAACAAATCAATGAATATAAAGAGAAAATTAGTCGAATTTCGATGATGTCTGGCAAGGTTTTGAATTCACCAACTATAGAGAAATCTGACGATCAGACATTACAATTCATATTGTCATTGCGCAACACGTTTCAAGTGTGTGCACAAGAATCATGCCGTGTAATGTGTTACAATGAACGGACGAAAAAGTTAGCGTTTTCTGTACAACCCACAAATGCTTTATTTAAAGGTTTGTCGTAAGCAGTATCGCTATTTTTATTCAAAAGAACTAAATTTAAACTGTTGTTTTTCATAATACTCTTAATACAATTAATTTTCATTTAATTTAAACTAAAATCAATTGCTCAGAAATATGCTTGTAAAAATTTATGCAGGTTATAGAACAAATTCTCTTAAAACTGAAAGTCGCTCAACAGGTTTTGATAAGAGTTATAAATTGCTTAAATAAGTACAATAAAAGGAAACAATGAGTAGTAAACATAAATCTCCGCAAGGTGGGGTTCTCGATCTCATTGTATGTCATATGTCGATTCAATCACGTTGCACACAACATCGATTTTTCTGGAACAAGAATCGGTTTTGATAGACTTCCACGAATATCACTACTGAACCACGAACGAAATTATGCCAACCAATTTTAAACAGGGCGGTTCATTACAACATGTTGAACGAAACGATTCGAGGCATTGTTGCTGAGTATACAACATTCGTAGAAAATGATCCAATGAAACCCTTTTCATGAAATTTCTATATTCCACAAACAAATTTTTTAATCGCGTACTTGAAAATGTAGAACATATAAATCGCACTGTAAACAAACTACTTGCTTGATTTCTGATCTGTTGTGCGCAGCAATTTAGCATCGAATTGAGTAATAAGATAGTTCAAATGCTAAATTGAAAACCGTCTAAAAAGTAATTACTCAACTCATTTCTTTTATATATTTATTTATTTAATACAAGTACAAGAACATTTTGAAATAAAAAGAAAAAAGTAATATTAAAGGTAACTAAAAAATGTTATTTTTTTAATTTGTAAAAATGTAATGTATGAGTAGATAGATGCTCACAGAAGCTGTTCTAAAATATGTATATGAACAGACATGTTGTTTGACAGTTGTTTAAGAAATAAATACAAGAATCTCGGAATCACTAAAATATATAATTTTTACAACACTGAATGTATAATTGAACGCGTAAGTTAAAAGCACTGCAGTATTTAAAAACTGCTTTTGTTCAGAATGGATCATGTTTACCTAGTTAGTATAATTTAATGCTTGAATTGATATATACTTTTAAAACGATCATGAGTGAAAGACAAGTGACTTAATTGCGCCAAAAGTCAATTCTTTATTTAATCTCTCAATACTTTTCTCCAATGAAAATGTTATGTGATAAAGTGTAGCGAGTTTGCTAGTACGGATGTTATTATCTTAGGCCGTAGAGCTGAAATAAATACGTATATTTATCTAATCAATTTAAATGCAGGTTTTGGTGTTGTACAATATCAAATGGATACCGATACAATGCGCCGCCAGAACATATTGTATTTACATAATAAACCAATTCGAGACATCAAGTATAATGTAGCAGAGAATCTTCTATTAAGTGTGTCACTAGACAAAACAATCCGATTGACTGACATGCGTACTAATACTAAAGTAGCGAAAATTAATGGCGATCTTGGATATTGGTCATGCTGTTGGAATCCTAGTAAAGATTTTTCTTTTTAGCTAGAATTTTGTTAAAGAATATTTTATGTTTATATATTTGTTTTATGAGTTCTTTAGAACTTTCCTTTTATAACCTGTTTATATATTAATAGGTATACCATACTTTTTCAATGTCGGCGATTGTCGGGGAAGCGTTTACCAGTACGATACACGTCGGTTAGCATCGTCGGCAGATCCGTTGTGGCAGATGAGTGTTGTTGGTGATTCGTCGCCTGCTGTTTCCGTTATTTCTTTGGATGCTTTACCGGATAGCGTTGTGATAGTTTGTAAGTTAAATTCAGCATGGGTGTTATATACCACTCAAAATGGAAGAGGACAGTACAATCTCACGATTCAAGGACCATTTATTAATATGGTACATTCGCAGGAAGATCGTCAGGTAAACAAAACATGTTTTATTAGAATTTTAAGTGGTATATCACAGGTCAAATATCAATTAGTATATCACGGAGGCCCAACTTGTTTCTTTTCTATGTAAATAATTTAAAGATTTGCTCATCATACCCATACATCGATTTCGTGCTATATGTGGATGATACAATTCTAGTAAACTCGACTGCTGATTACAATGAATTGAAATAGAACCTGTACATATTCGTCTCATATCTGTCATCCGAAGAATTCTAGCGAGTGATAGTTTTAGTGTGTAAATTGTTTAAGTGTAAAGAACAAATTATATAAAGGATATCAGACACTTTTATTAATCTGTCACATGGGAATCATTACAAATTATCATACATTATCCGATGAGAACTACATAGACAACAGGTAACAAAGCCAAACGTGCAACAAACCTGGAAATAGCATCAACAAGCATTAAACGCACAAAAATTATAAAATTCGCATAAAATTATAACACGAAAGATTTTGAGTCAGCTTCAAGAAAACACGCATCAAATGGAAACCCACGGAAAAAATCGTCTCATTTCGGTACTTTAAAAATCATTTAAAGTACCGCATTAAATGAATCCACACTGAGCCAAACATTATTTCTATAGGGAAATAAGTAACTCGTTCCTATAAAATTTGTTAAAACCATTTTTTTGCATATTTACCTAAAATTAATGAAAAATAATAAAAGGGTGTAAACTATAAATAATGGAACACTTTTATTTATTAATGTTTACAAAATTAAGAAGAAAAATATTATTTTTAATTAGAAAATCAGTCAAGGTTTTTTGCACCAATTTGTATTCTTTTTTCTTCATGCTTTTTTTTTATTCGGATCATTTTCTTCAATCAATTTACATGCTCTTCCGATGGAATTAAACAATTCTTCAATATTATTCAATGTGAAGTATTTTCTGTTTGCACATTTTCTTCAATTTCACTTTCTTCTTCATAAGCCCGTTCTTCTCCTATGCTGATGAGAGATTTGTCATCAAGAGGCTGAGTGCCCATTTGAATACATCCCATGCCATCGGCATGATCCAATAAATCAAAACCTAAATCTTGCCAAATTTTCCCTACATCTGCTGCGATTGTATCCGTTTCAGGATCAAGCCGCAAAATCAATAGCACAATGAAAAATATTTCCACATAGTTTTTATATTATTTACTTCATTCCATGCATGTCCGATATTCTCAATAGCATTTCGGATATTGTCATGTTTCCAACATGTGATGAAAGATGCAGCGTTTACACCAGAGGTTGCTTAGATTCACTGAGAAAGCGTCCGTTTCAAATAAAAAGCTTTAAAGATTGAAATAACCCCTTGATCAATGGGTTATTAGAACGCCACGAAACAGCTAATACATTTTCAGCACACCCCTTTAAATCGCGAGTGTCTTCAGCGCGATACACTAGCATAGGCTTCAATTTGAAATCGTCAGATGCAATTCGATCCATTTATGCTTTATGGCCCGGGTCAGATCGCTCATTTTCTGACAAGTAGACGACAGCTTCTTCCAGTACAACCCAGTTTCGTCGACGTTATATCTTGATAAATGCTGCGCCATCCTCATGAATTTTTATAATTTCTAACTTCATTTAAATTTAATAATTGAGGTGTTTGGTTTATCACATTTTCGTTTTTCATTAATTATAAATGGCTTAGTAAATGATATTATATGTAATATTAAAAAAAAAGCAAATCATGTGACGTGAATCGGAACTGAAGGTAGCTGGCTCTGTGGACTGTGTTGTACTGAGTGAAGCCGCACTAAGCGAGGTATTCTTGTATTTAGTTTTTTAAATTACTTTTCGTATTAAGTTATAAGAATAAAATGTTTATAAACATGTCTTTTTCAACATGATAACATGAATTGATACCATATTGAAATAAACAGGTCTGATGAAGGGATGGCCGTGATTCAGAAACATGTCAACATTAAAATTTGTTAATGAATTGCGTTTTACCATCCACGTTTTCAATTAAATACGGAGTTTTTGGAATATTCGTAGTATAATTATTTCAAACATTCGGCTCCGAATCTGGAACGACTCAATTTTACTACAAATTTAAGGTGTGCTTGGTATCTTAATGAGTGGAGGAATATTAGGGCACGTTAGAGGAATCCCGGCGTAGTCTAAATTATGAATTCTACCAAACGCTAAAAGCTACTTTGTTCATGCGTGACATAAAGATAAAAAATGGGGCGCTAATGTAACTTATATTTGTACTTGTATCAGCTGCATTAACCATGTAACATACTATACTGATTTTTTCGGAAGTGTGTTTGGTAGAGCCCGTGTCAAACCATGAGCTGTAACACAGAAAACAAAATACGTTCGTAAGGTGCTATCTTTTTATTACGTTCGTACCAACAGACCATATTGTAGAAATCAGCCAGGTATTAAACCATATAAAAGAAAGATAGAAAGCTATTGTCAACCCCTTAAATAACAGCAGCGCACCTCGTTGTGTTAGAAATCGATACCTGTTCACCGTACCTGACAGTGTCTCACGTTAAACTGACCTGGCGTCCAAGGACGATTTCCGAAGGCCGTATTTATTCTGTAATTAAGTTGCGCCATTTGTGACAATTACTAAAGTTCCCCATTAGCAGCGTCGCGTGTGTGAGTTCCAATTAGCGTATTAACTGGAATACGTCACTGATTTTAGAATCCCTATCAGAGGGATTGTGTCACGTCACACAATTTTGCCGCCCGAGCAAGGACATTGGTGTCCCGCTGTCACAGTACGACAGCACTACGCTATCGCGTTACACCTTTCGTCTCTATAGCTGTCTCTCTGTTGTTATCTGCGCAATGCATGGCTCACGGCGCTAAAAACTCGTGAGTAAAGGTAGAGCTCTGAACAATTGGAAGATGAATATTAAAAATCTACCGTAATTGTGGCCGCTTGGAAGAATGTTAGAATAAATAAATGTTTAAATTATATGACACAAGAAAACTTGAACTTCAATAATTAATTGATGATGTTAACTTTCAATTGCAGCTGGTTTAATTTGCCAATATGCTCTTAGTTATTTGAATATTTCATTTAATAAACAATTAAATAAAAATTTATTGACTTGATTTAGACACTGCGTAATTTAATAAGATATACTTGCAGCATCTGAAGGAGATTAAAAATTAGGTAAAATAACACGCGTAGTGCTTAATAATAACTAAATATAACTTGCTTTATTCTTACAATTAATCAACAATATATACAAAATTAATAAAAGGAAAGATAAAACTAGTGTGATAAAAGTTTAAACAACTAAGATTACGTAAGAAATTTGAAATGTATATTTAACTCATGTAAACGAAAATTAATCATAATAAAAGTTCAACGGAATATTTAGTTATGATATTTATTGATCTCTTGATATAAAAGCAAAACAATATCAAAAGTATTTGAATTAATATGTTACAATTTATTATACCATCTGTCTGTTAATAAACCTTGCAAAATCATGAACTAGATTTTATTCATGTATTCTATCTTAATAACACTTTGTATTGTTTATATTTTAAATTATAACTATTCGTAAACGCAATGGTATTGACTTATAAAACAATAATAATCTGACTAAAATTAGGTACATTTAAAATACAAAATTATATATTTTAGTAAAGATTAAAATTCGTAAATTTCTTCAGGAATTTTTCCCTGTTTATCCTTGGATGAACAGCTCTTTGTGAAGAGCTCTACCTTTCTTTAGAGTAGAGTGTATGACTGTCAGGCCACGTTGAAGTAATCCCTGGATAGTCGAAAATAATCTTAGGGCAGTTCGGTGTAGCTTGCTAACAATCGCGCTCAAAGTCGATTTTATTCATACGTGAAAACAAATTAGAAATGGGGCGATATTCACGTTTGCATTAGTCCTGTTAAGCACGTGACTATTACGCTAACTATATCTACTCAAATGTTTCAGCAGTTAGTGTTACTCCGATTTTATTCTAAACTACATTAGAAATTGTACCAAACGTCATGTACTAACTGCACTTATTCATACCAAACACAATTTTATGACAAAATGCAGTCCAAAGTGATTTGGTGTAGTTCAGTATTGACCACCAGGTATTTACACTTGTACTTGTAACAAACACTCTGCACTGCTAGTAACAATCGCAATTCTATGAAAACGTATAGTCCAAAGTAGTTCACTAAACAATTGGTCACTAAACCATACCTCAATTAAGTTAAATTTTCAGATTCTTGCATCGGCGCGGCCAAATGCTTCGGAACCAAACACCCGTCATATAGTTTGTAATTTGGAAGGTACCGGTTCACATGTCCAATCTAAGACATTGTATACATTTAATGGCGGTCGTATGCTTACACAGATGTCACGATCATGTTTTATGCGTACAGCTGACGCTCGTCATACGTTGGTGGCTGCACAACGTGACAATACTGTTGCACTGTGGAGTGTTAATAGAGGTGATATGGTAAGATAAATTTGACGGTTTCTTTATTATTGAAAGGTAAAGAAATTTATTAGATTTTTTTCTTAATTTTAATAACTGAAATATGGGGTCTGTTTATGGTAACTTTCACGGTTCAATACTTCACTAATCTCTTTTAAATCGATATCACTTTATGGGACTTTCTGGAGTATCAGTGGTCAGGCATTTGTAGAATTTGCATGATTTTGCTGTGCTTAGTTGGTTGTATCTCATAACTGAAAAGGGATGCCAATCATCTTTCATGAGATCGTGTACCACAGTGAAAAGCACTCTTGGAGGGCCCAATTCCTCAAATATTGGCCGAACCACTTTCTTGTTTCCCGAGCTTTAGGCATCAGTTATTTCGCTGCATCTAAGTCCAAAACGAAGACTTATCTGTGAAAATAATATTGCTTCAGTCGTTGTATAAATTTTGCTTCGCTCAGTTGAGTCACTTTTCAATATAATTTGCTGCCAACAAAAGTTTCAGCGTTGTACTTGTCCTGTTATGTTACTTTCACGTAAACGTATTGTTACGGTGTCTACGCCTACTTTTACTCTCTTTTGGATATGTTATGCAATGCCATACTTTTGTTATTCTCAAGGTTTAAGAATAATTTTGTCTTGCGATTTTGACGTGGTACACACTGAGTTTCTATCAGGTAAGCTATCCATTGCCTTTACTTGATTTATTGGTGTCCCTTAATCCAACTACTACGAATTTTTTTGACTACATATATACCGCTGTCGTAAATCCTAACATCTTTGGTCCTCCTTGGAATGGGTATACAAAATACT
>WYDF02008223.1:0-27154 GCA_009867245.2 Adranes taylori
GCCATACACATAAAACATAAGCCATAAAGAGAACATAAAACTATTAAGACGCCATAATTATATATATGTACATAAAGTATATGGGTATATGTACATGGGTATGAAACAAATTTATGACATTTTACACCATAGCCCAGTGGTGTTTAGTGGAATTATTTAAAGTAGTAGGCCACTTTGTAACTGAAAAATTGATCGCGCCCCACATTAAAAAAATTATAATCACTTTAAACAAAAGTAGACCATCGCTACTTTTTGTCACGATAATAATGATTAACATCTGATTTGCATAGTATAGGTATAGGCAATTATTTTAATTGGTAGACTACTTTCCGACTGAAAATTTGATCGCGCGGCACATTAAAAAAAATTTCTGTCACAAACTTAACTTTTATTTTTATGAATCCTAAAGTGATTTATTAACTGTTTTGCCGGGGCCGAATAAAAGCTGCGCCCGGCCCAAGGGCCACCATTTGCCCAGCTCTGTTATAGTCGTTATAAACCACTTAACTTCTATTCCAAATAATCTTAAAAAATATATAGGACGTAACTATGTAAAACTCCTTTAGGTAAAAATATAAAATCTTACTGTCAAAGATACTACCAAAACCTATCAAAAAATAAATAAATAAATAAAACTAAAAGAATTAACATAATTTTTCTCAATAAGCAATTAAAAAAATTATAAGCTTGTTTATTATATTAAGGTGCATATAAGCTTGTTTATTATTAAAGGTATTATATTAAAAGGACATGCCTAGTCAGGAAGCTGAAAAATAAGTGATGTTTGGGATTTTTTTTTTGCATAAACTATAAGACTTGTTTAAAATAGGGTTGGTCTATGTGTAATATATTTTTATAAATGTAACATAATTTTTTAAATAAAAGATATTAAAAATTAAAAAGATACGACCATCCTCCTGAAGATCCTTTTTAAAAACTTTTTTGCAGTGACTACTGCTAGTCAGATTTGGATCACCTGTGATCAAAATTGCGAAAAGATTTATTTAATACATTAAAATATCTAGAGAGTGAACGAACAGTTTTTTTAAATGTTCATTTGGGACAAAATGGTGGACGTTCAAAGTTAAAGTTTCGATGAAAATATCGCTCCTTTTTCGTCCAGATATGCATAAAAAAATTCCTTAGTTCAATCACTAGTTTATTCTATCTAAAATAAATATGTAGAGTTGGAAATAAATCGATGCAGTAGTTTCGAGATACCTTGGTCATCGATTTAGAAAATCCTGTTTCAAAAAAAGAAACGCGTTTAAAGTTTTAAGACAGCTGTGCACTTAAATAAGATGTTCATTTTCTAACTTACATGGAGTCATCTAGTCCAGGCCCGCATCGTATATTTTTCGATGAGAACGCAATACACCTGCATTATCACTAATGCAAATATATCTTCATGGTACGTAATATATGACTCACAAAAACAACTAGAAATGGATGGGTTTAGTCCAGCTCGAAATTGCCGTATTATCATATGCCTCCTAGTAACGGTCGATCGGAGAGTAAGAGTACTTTGAATGCCTGAGTACTCTGAGTACATGTAAGGGTACTCTGTCAAGATCAATCGGATAAACTCAAATTTTCGGAGGATAATTCTCAAATGTTGTAGAAACCCAAAAAAACTATTTTTTTACATTTCTAACTAGGCATGACCCCTTAAATCTTTGAGTATAAAGTATGCGTAATTATCTAAATTTTTAGGCAAATTGTATTATATTCAGTTAACAAATCATATCGGAACAAATTACGTAAACATAGCATTATATACATCTGGACAAATCGAATTCCATTACAGGTTTGTTATTGTAAATCCGAAGCACAGCAAATACGATATTAGCTCTCAAAGTCTAGGAGGACGATACAATGAACACAATTTCTATCGGATTTCAGTTAAAAAGTTAAACAATTTTATATATAAAAATCATTTAGTCATAAAAGTAATCATTCATTTTCCACTCTGAAATATGTTATATTTTAATTAATTATTGCGATAAGAAATGAAAATTTGAAAATTAATACATAGAATTAGATTCTTTTGATACTTTAATCGATTTAATTGACTAAGCTATACTAATTTTAAAACAAATAAACGTCTTGTTACTAATTTATTTTTTAATACGTTCCAAGAAATTATTTCGGAGATTTACTAAATCTAAGAAAAATATGTTGCCGGTAACAAGTCTAATTACAATAGATGCCTTATGACAAACCAATCTGAGAAGTGTCAGATATACATTTGACACACGAATTCAACGACTTAGACATATTAGTGTCATACTCAAGTGGTTGAAAATATTTTAAATCATTACGTTGGTAATGTCGTCTTGGCGAATACAATTTGTCTAGTGCTACATGGATAAAAAATCATTGGTAAAATTGGGAATCAATTCCAGACCTCTAGAACCAAGTGCATTTGTTTTGGGCCATGGATTTTTACTCTGAGCTAGTTCGTTACAAATGTTGTAACACTGTTTGCAATATCTCCAATACCGTTAAAGATTCAAATAAACTTAACAAATGCTTTAGGAATGTTTTTGTATTTATTTAAAACATTTTGAAAACATTATTTGAAACAAAACGACGGCTACATATAGGGTGCTTTTCATCTTGTAAAATGTGGGGTACTTTCTCTCGGAAATGCCTCCAGAAATTTCGAAAATCTTCATTGTCATATTCATCATTTTAATTCCTTTACAATCCTCATTGAATTTGCTCATGGGACATATTTATCATTACCACTTTAAAAAAAACACTTGATATTTTTATTTCTGAAGCACTTTAAACAAATACTAAAAATTATTTCAATAATCAAACGTTTATGACTGGCGGTTAATGGGTTAAATTACAACACTAGATATAATTTTAGAACAAATGAGACTCATAGTTAATATCTATAATTTAACGTTGAAGTTGATTGATCTGTAATAAGGTTATTTAATAAATATTTTATTAGAAAATGTGCTTCCTTTTAATTTATTCCGACCAGTTTCACTTATATATTAAGCATCATCAGACTAAAAAATGTACTAAAAAGTATAGCATATGAGATATTAGGATCTAATTGCCTGATATGTTGGAGTGTAAGCGCTGAGGGTTACGTAACCCCCCTCCCCCCACGCTATACTTTGAAGTAAAATTCAGCGTGATGATGTTCAATATACAAGTGAAACCGGTCACAATAAATTGAAACAAAATAAAAAAGTACATTTTTTAATAAAACACTTAATATCTACATATAATAATGGTACATCGGATAGTCGTATAAGTGCAAATTAAATATACACTTAGCTATGCGATTTTGTCGCTCTGATTCATCAACTGCATCAGCTTAATATAAAAATATCCGAACAAATACAATGATCAAAAATAATGTATTATTTATGTTATTAATTACTATTGAGAGAAATATGATCTCAATAATAGACAAAAAGAAAACTCTGTAAATCAATCAATTTTTTAATATGTTAATAGTATTTTTTTATATTGTCACGACACATTTTAAGGGGTAAAGATGTAGAGGTATTTACTCAGAAGACATAGAAGTACCCGAACCTTTTAAAAATTATTAAAACATATCGGGGATTAAATAAAAAACATTTTAATTTAATATAATTAATATCAAAACTAAAGATTAAACATATTTGACCTAATTAGCGTTTATTAATGATTGGCTAAAGTTAAAGCTATTCAAAACAACTTAATTCTTTCGATTATCTCTTGCATGAAATAATTAAATAAATAATTAGAAAATCTTACATGCGTGGAGCACATGCTGCTGCCATGCTGTACTGACTTTATGTATATAATTATAATTGGAAGTTTTAATTAGAATTATTAGAATCGCCTACTACTAACTCTGTACTTACCTAACATTCGAAATAATCTCTGAAAGCTTACCTCACCTAGACAAGAATACCAGCCTAAACGGGCCCCCCAGACTAAAGCTGCAGAATAGTACGACTGCGAACTTGTCTGTCCCTAGAATGGAATGCAGCTGATTCCTGCATTGGGACTGCGTTGGGATTCTCAGAATTAATATGTTTAAAATTAAGAAAACAGCGGTGCTCCTACTCCAAAATCATGTTTTTTTTTTTAAAAAAGAATAAAATATGTGACGCGTTTCCACAATACAACTGAGTCATTATTAGACTCTAAACTTTGAAAGTTGATAAGGTTGGAGTAACAGGAAAACTTAAACTTAAAGCTGAAAGGTTGGAAAACTTAAATTTAAAATATATGACGCCGTAATGAGTCATAAATTTTTTTCTTGTTTTTTTTTTACTAAAGCACTATTTTGGTGTATGAGCACCTTTGTTTTCCTAATTAAACAATTACTTCAAAGTATTTGAACCTGTTTTGTTTTTAATACGTTTTCGTCGATGTACATTGATGTATAAATGATATTTTTGATGATTATATGTCTGAAATTTAAAAATTTATTTATATTTTTATGTACGTATACTTTCTGTAAAACTGACCAGCATGTTGAAATCGATTGGTTGAATCCACAAAACGTCGCATAGGTAAGTATATTTGTAATCTGTACTTTGTCGAATATACCATTATTATTAAAAATATTATATATAATTTACAATAAATAGTTATTAGTAATTTCCACTTTCAAATGAAAGTCATAATATCGTTAAAATTTGTATATTGATAAATCAATAATAAAAAATCGTCTCACATTTGTATTGTGTAGTACAAACATCATTAGAAAAGAAAAACACTCAATCATATATATAGAAACGAAATGTACATAATGAACAAAATAAATAATATTTATAACATCACCAAATAATATTTCTGTTACATTTAGATGAAAATAATTTATATATGTACATTTCTATTAATATTTGCACATATTTAAGTATATAAGTTAAAATATACCAATTTTACAAAAGTCACGCGAAAGCACCAACTAAATATAATAAAAGATTCCAAAACAGCCACAAATTATTTCAAATCTAATACAAGTCTTTATTCGCTTTGAAACACTGACCTGTATTTTCATTTAAACTGAGCTGCATGGCATTTTTATATTTTGTGCTTGGGTATTATAAAATTGGAAATTAGAAGAAGTCATGGACATTTCGATTGAGTGGAATTGGAAATAAAAACAAAAACTTGGTAGACGGGCGCCGTGTATACTTTCTGTAGAGCCGAAAGTTAATTCGCTATATAATAACTGTAGCAGAAAGCTGGCAGCGGAATGGCAAGAAAAACCGTTGTGTCAAAATTTATTACCTGAAATTTGTATCCAAAAGGTTGAATTTTATGGGTAGTAAGAAGCATAGGAATCTTTCAGACACTGGTATATATATATATATATATATGGTCCAGCCGGTGTTCACTGCGCCTCAGAGTGAAGTTTTTCGATGCGACCCTTATATGCGCACGCGCACCAATTGAAGAGGCGGATGAAGAAGATAAGAACACATTTTGCGAGCATCTTGAAAGAGTTTATGATTCAGCACTGAAACACAATTCAGTTAGGTGATATGAATGCCAAAGTAGGAAAAAAAATTTAGACCGACAATAGGTGGTCAGAGCGCGCATGAAATCTCCAATGACAATTGCATACGGTTGGTTGACTTCGCCATGTCCAAAAACATGACTATAAGCAGTACATATTTCCAACACAAGAGGATACAAAAAAATCACGTGGAATTCACCAGATGGCGTAACTAAGAAGCAAATCGAGCATGTGTTGATAGACAGAAGACAAGGAAGTGATGTGTTGGATGTGAAGAGGTGTGATGGATGTGTTGGATGTGAAGAGGTGTGATGGATGTGTTGGAGTGATGTGTTGGATGTCATGTAGAGGTGCGGATGTGTACACTGATCACGTGATAATTAGCGTGAAATATGTTCAAAGGATTTCTACACAAACAGCAAGAAAATCAACGAGGGTTAGAAGTAAACAGATGGTGGCTAATCTGACTACAAACAAAGGCAGCAGAAATCAATACCAACTGTAAATGAACGATGCGATATGAGATAACGAAGCTGAACTCGACGTTGAAGAGTAATGGAGAAACATGAAAAACGCATTGGAAGATACAGCTATAAGAACGCTTGGGTACAGTAAAACGGCGAGACGGCAGCCCTAGTTTGACCAAGAGTGTGAAGATGCACTATAGAAAAGGAGAAAAGCTAGGGGAAAATATCTGCAGCGGAACACCCGGTACAACAAGCAAAAATATATGATTTAAAGAAGAAACGCCAAGAAGAGAAGTAGGTAAAAGAAAAGGGAAGTTGCAGGTAATTGAAAATTGTCATAATCAACAAAATGTGCGAAAAATATACCAGAATTTGAAACGAATAAATAAGGGGTTTGAGCCGCACATCTTCTTTCGCAGAGCAAAAGATGATTCTCTCCTCGGGGAACCAGAACAAGTGTTGCGAAGATGCGCAGAAGATTTCTCGGAGTTATTAAATGAAGGATCCACTGGAGAACAATACAACGTAACGGAAGATGCGGTGGAAGTGGAGGAGCCCACCTTGGACGAAGGTTATTTATAACGAACCTAAATAACCACAAAGCCGCTGAAGCAGATGGTATTCCAGCAGAACTGTTCCAAGTATAGTGGGAGCGGTATCGTAGAACAAATGCATAAATTACTGTGAACAATTTGGTGGGAATAGAAGATGCCCATAGAGTGGAATACTGCAGTGATTGTACCGAAGATGCATAAGATGAACTGTGCTAATTATAGAGGGATTTCCCTGGTTACAAGATCCTTAGAAAGGTTATAGCTGGTAGACTGGAGCCTCAAGAAGCGCCGGGCGAATACCACTGCGGATTCAGAAGCAACCGATCAACCACGTACCAAATGTTCTCCCTGAGAATGGTACTTGAAAAATGTTACGAATATAATACCACCTACCACCGAATACAATACCACCTTACCCATTGTTCATAGACTTTCGGGCTAGTACGACAGAATCTTGAGAAGTCAACTTTATAGAGTAATGAAAGAAGAGTTCGCAATACGTGCAGAACTTAAGCTCATAAGAATGACGTTGACTGACACACGCGGCAAAGTGAGTGTTAAGGGAGAGCTGACAGATAGTTTTCTGATAGGGAGAGGATTAAAGCAAGGAGACTCATTATTTAACCATTCACGCTTCAACCTAGCAGTGGAGTCAACTGTAAGAAAGTGTCCTATTAACATTGGAGGCTGCATATTTCACAGGACATGCTAAAATCTCGCCTGCGCTGACGACATAGATATGATAGCTACTAGACAAGAGTCAGTACGGGGAAATCTAGAAACCCTGAAGTCCGAAGCAGCCACCATGGGATTAGGAACTAACCAGACGAAAATCAAGTATATGATTAACAGCAGGCACAAGACCCGATGTAGGAATGTCCGGGAGTTAGAAGGATTCGAGAGAGTTAAACAATTTAAATATCTTGGGAGATCGTAACGGAAGACAATGACTTGACAACTGAAATTTTAGCTCGAATAGCAGCCGGAAACAGATGCTACTACAGTTTTTTCAATATGCTTAAGTCATCATTAAGATCCAAGCAGTATATTACCAAGCAGGAGTGAAAGTATATTACGATCATCAAATCAGCAGTAACATACGGCTCAGAAACATGGACACTAACAAAGGCAAATGAAAACCGCCTAGGAGTTTTAAGAATGAACGCAAAATCTTAAGGAAAATTTTTGGGCCGTACAGGACGGAGATGGATGGAGAATTCGAATCAATGCAGAACTGGAAGACCTGTATAGGAGACCGTCAATCGTCAATGAAATTAAAGCTGGCCGATTGCGGTGGCTCGGACACGTTGGGAGGATGAATGAACCAGGATACCGAAAAATGTATTGAATACCAAACCAGAAGGAAGTCGCCTCATAGGTCATCCAGGCAAGAGATGGATGGATGATGTGTCTGAAGATCTACGCAAATTGAACGTCCGAAAATGGAGGAGAAAAGCTGGATCGAGAAACGAATGGCGAAAAGATGTTGCCGCGGCCAAGGTTCTTAAGTATTGTAGCAGGATAAGTAAAATAGAGAATCATTCCTTAATGGTTACGTCTAGATAGGTAAAAATGCGTTTCAATTCAAATTCAATTTAATAAATTACTAAATTATTTATACATCATGAGGCACTTTTATACAAAGTGCCACACGACATATAAATAACTATATATTAATCAATTCCTAACGTTAACTCTGTATTTTATATTTTTGTATGGATGAATAAGGTTCCAGTAACTCGTCCTCTTCTTTTACTAATTTCAACATTCAGGTAAAAGTTTAACACACCAACATGACGGTTTTGCTGTCATTTGCGAAAAATCCAGTTATAACTAGAGTATCGCTTAAATTGATGTAAACTGCTCTATCTCACGCAAAAAATAAAAAAGTAAATAAAAACCGTAAAAAAAGTCTAGATTTATAAAAGGTATTGAAAATATTATTAGTATTACCTTAATGTTTAAAATAAAATATAAGCAAATTACGCTAAAGTACGCTTTAACTAAATAACTCGCAGACAATTACCTAATCATCAAAGTTTACACTTGTTCCCTTTACGTGTGATATTGATATAAGGTTGCACCAAAGAATGCATACCATGTGCGCTTTTAAAAACGGTAACATCTTGAATTGGTTGCGATTTCGATAAACTTGGCACGCTATTATTCAATTCGGAATCTAAGGTCTCACCATTCATGTGACCGGCACCGCCTTCGGACATTGATACCACATGAACAGCCACCTATAATGAATAAGTTTCATGGATATATTCGCAATTCTTCTAAGTACGGAAACATATAATTTTAGCAAGCTGGCACTTTGCCACGTTTAACTTTGGCTGATCGTAAGGCATAGTAAAGAAAGAAATCAATATTATGAAATTATGCGCCATTTGCAGTTTTGGTGCAATAAGCTCTACATACGACAGCATATCGATACTGAGGTTTATACGTAACTGTTTTTTACATAAACGGCATACGAATGCTTTATAATGCTGATAATATATTTTAAAATGAGTAAGTTTTAAGATCAGAGATATTTTCCCTAATGTTTTAAGATCAAAGAGCTATACTACCATAGTTCAATAATAAGTTTACCTATAAAGAATTGTCTTAGAAAATAATGCATGATGAAAGAAGAAATGTATGTACTCCCAAACAGTAAATGACTGTAAGAGCTTTACTAAAGTGTCTCAATAAGTCAACACGTCTACACAATGTCATAAAACTGAGCAAATGAGCAAATGAAAATGTTCCCATGTGTACACGTAATTGGTGTCCAAAAAGCATGAAAAGACCAATCAACTTGGAAAACATGAAGCAAAAATCACATTTCCGAGATATGACCCACTTCAAGACAAACCTAAATATAGCGTAAAAGCGTAGTCCTAACAACTAGAGTGCAAAGGAACATCAAACTTATGAACAAATCATTCTAAACAAAAAAAAAATAAGCAATCATAAATTCAAAAGTTAATGGATTTTCAGTATTCGACACACCGGTTTAAGAAACCTAATAGGACTGTATACAGTCCCGAAGTGTCAGTTCCATAAAATGGTTATAGATGAGAATCAAATTTGCACTCCCACAAAAAGCACACATTTTCTAGCTTTTATATCAGATTTTATAGGTAGATCAGAAAATACGAGAATAAAATGCTATAGGTCTAAGTGCACGTAGGGTGACCGGATTAACATACCCATATGAATTAATTGTACAATAAATAATCATCCAGAATACTATAAATTGACTAATTAAATTTAATTTAAATATATAATTTTATAACGAGAGAAAAATGAAGAGGTTAATCATCAATAAACATCCAATGTATGGAAAGGACGGTAGCAAATATTCCACACATACATATTGAAATTCAAAAGCCAAGATGCCTGGTACAGTCTTATATACATACAGGCGCGAAAAACAGCAAGTCGTCTCCAGCAATTACATATATACGAATAATTATTGTTTTCGCGGAAATATTTTCGCGACATTCTACAATCCAACTACACACGAATTTTTTCGATTCGCTGACGCCTCATCGACGCTTATTTGCTTGCACTTCTTTTTGATTGGAGAACAACTTATAATATCATAGAATTTCGACGTGGACGTCAATGCAATATTCCTTAAGATTCTCAACGAATAAAGAATTGAATTTTATTGGTAGTAACTTTACCTTTCCTAAAAAGTTTATCAGAAATCTCTTCTAGGCCACGCCTAAATGCCGCCATCAACTACGAGGAGTCCTGCCGCGGAGCCATTCATATAAAAAGACACTCCCAATCCAGAATTCTTAGACACAATTTTTGTATTGGTGTCTTTGGATGTGCTACGAGAACTTTCGCGCTAGTCCAAAGCTTTTATTCTAAAATACGACCTAATCAATTCTTTGGTCAGCAGGCACTATCGCAATCATTAATTGATCTGATCCAAAAAAATTTATTAAATAATTCCAAAAAGTTCATCTAATTAATTTCAACATGTGACTAGTGATTCACATCGAGATTAAGTTCTGATGATGGGAAGATTCTGTTCCTGAAACATGCCAACAACATATCATTTTGATATTGTTCTTATTGAATTCATCTAACACCTACAATTTTGGAATAATTTTGAGTTTAATTTATTTCAAACACTTGGCTCCAATACTGGAACAACGTAATTTTCATAATTCATTTTGATTTTTTGCCATTTCAACTGGGGATTTTATTTCGTTCAAGCTGTAGAAAGTATTTTCCATGAGAAAACTTTTAATCGGTTGTAGAATGCCGCACTATTTAGGGTTTTCCATTTGGCTGGACAGCGATTGTACCAATGGAATCCTCTGCGTAGATTTACACCAGATTTAAGCGGTAGGCAGAGCTATGCTTTTTGCCTTGTATCATAATTATATCTGTCTTCGTGTCTTAATTGAAATAGCGTTTGCATGTTGATGGCAGTTGTTAGCTTCAATACATATAGAGGGACGATCGGTAGTATTCTAAGATTCTTGAAATACGGCCTGCATGATATCCTTTTTGATATACCACTGACATATCTCACTGCTTTTTTTTGCTGCAATTTTAGCGGCTCCAGGTGAGCACAGTGTCCCCAATTCCATATGAGAGTTTGGACTCAAACAGCGAATATGCTGTTAAGCCCGCTTCTTCACCGGCAATACTTCTGATTATTTTTATAGCATATACACTTTTTGAGAGCTTGTCTGCCAATGTTTCGCATTGTGTGTTCCATGTTAGTCAACTGTCTACATGAACTCCTAGAAATTTAGATGATGACTCCGATTTTTCCCGTCTGCTCATGATATATTGAAGATGTGTAGTTTTAGTACCTTTGAGTACCACGTCGTTTGATTTAAACCAGCAATTAAACCTTTCAACGTTTGACGTATGAGCTGATGTAAGTTCTTCCGCAGTTTTAGCGATTGTGGAATTGCTCTGGAGACACATTGTTCATGACTCGATAATTCCGTTTAGTGAAACTGCCTCTTTTCTGTTGTGTATATAAGATTGGAAAAGTTGCAAGGGTGCTCTTCTGACACCGTTCAAGTTTCCTTAGAAGTATTTCATGCGATATCTTATCAAAAGCTTTTGTAAGGTCGTAAAAGCTTGACATGCATTTTTCATGCTTCTCCATAGCTTGGTTGACGTAGATCATGAGGGAGTGCATTGCATCCTGAGTACTACAATTGCTCCTGAACCCAAATTGTGAGTCAGTTAGATGATTGTGTTTGTGAAATAATTTTGAAATTCTATTGAGCATTATTTTTGCCAGTATTTTTGGGAGTACTGGTAAGAGTGACATGGGCCTGTAGTTGTTACAATAATCAGATGGTCCCTTTTTGTGGATTGGAATTACTTTTGCTACTTTGAGTGGATCTGGAAAGGTGACGGTTTCTATACAAGTGTTAAATATTTTTGATAGGTGTGATATGATGATGTCTGCACCAATTTTTAGCAATTTGCTTGAATACTTGTAGATATCTTCAGATGTCATTTTTAGGTTGTTAATTATTAATGTGATTTCGTTTTCACATGTGGGCCATGTGAAAAGAGTAGTCCCATTTGCCTTCTTTGTGGTTACTGTAACTGTGTTGTATGGATGGTGTATGTTAGATGTAACCAGTTTATCTGCATTTTGCGGGAAAAATGTGTTGAATTCCTCGCACGATGATTTGATTTCTTTTGATATTCTGTTTGTCTTAGCTGTTTCTGTATTTATGAGGTGCCACATTGTTTTGTTTTTATTATCTGAGAACTCTATTTGTTTTAAGTTATTATGTTTTTTGTTTGTGGCTAGGGCCTCTATATATGTTGTCCTAAATCTGTTTGCTAAATCTGGTGATAATTTTTTGCGGATAGTAAGTCTTTACCAGTGGAATGCAAGCTCACTGCATTCTTGTAGTATACTTATTAATATGCAAACCATGTTATTAACGTAGATAGTATTTAGAATTGTATGGAAATCGATATTTTCGAGACGGTATCAATATTTTTCTAGATTTTTTGTTGAGACGACTCTTTTCTCTTTGTATCTATTGGCTTACTAATAGGAATCATAATGGATTGCGGGTAGTGGTCGCTTAATTTTATTTTTGTCACTGTTGGATTAATAAATTGATTATTATTGATAAATATATTATCTAGACAGCTTCTGGTCGAACCTGTTACTCTCGTTGATTCGTGAATAGTTTGGCAGAGATTATAATTGTTTAATAACCGATTAAAGTCTTTAATTTTAAGTGTATTTTCATGGAAATTTATGTTAAAAGTCACCTGCAAGACAAATAGTAATATCGATCGCAAATTTATCAAGAATTTCATCTAGATTATAGTGCTTCCTCGTTAACAGGTTTAGAAAGATGTTCCATTCTCCGGTAGGTGCAGAGTACAATCATTTTGTTTGGGTAAGAAAGTAGCTATTAATTCGCAATGCTTTTCGACAGACATATTATTTATTGTATCAATGGTGTAGGTTTCTAGATTAGTAGGTTCTCTTTGTGGACATGTAATGTGTGATGTTATATAAGTTTTCCGTTTTTTCAGTAAGCCTGAGCTCAGTTAGGCAAGCGATATCAACTTTTCTTCTATCATTAGTGCTTGTATGGCGTCTAGTTTGTTTGTTATGCTTTGAATACTGAAATTTAAAAGTTTTATGTGTTTGTCATTTTTGTTGGTTTGCTTTTTGTTGGATTTGATTATATAGGAGATCTTGTCGATATATTATCCTGTACGGCCAGAAATGAGGTTCATATACTTTTTCAATGTACTCATAGTCAACACCTACTATAAATGCTTTGTTCTATATCTGTGCTTTGTGTATATCTGTACATGCCACTGAAAGTTTTACCCTAGTGGTACATAACCACCCTTTTTTTTTTGGTGTTCCTTTAAAGGGATTTATTGACTTGTTCTTATCAGTTCCTAGTTCCGGTTTCTTTCTATTTCTTCTAATACTTAGTAGCTGTGGGTCGATTTTCTGCTTACTCACTGAACTGTTTTTATTGGTTTGCACTTAATTTTGTATGCTCGATTAGCGTATTAGTGTTCCTAAAGGTTGTGGTATTTCCACTGTGTTTTTGCATATGAAATTTGATTGTCTGGTATAGCTATATCTTTTAGTAGTTTATCTTTTCTTGTTGAATTGTTAGGTTCAGGTAGCTCGAGTATGATATTTTTGTTTTGAGCTTTGTTTCCTTCAGATTTATGTATATTATCCTGTTTATTTCTTTGATGGGGGTTTATCTGTATGTTTACATTGTCTTTATTTCAGATGTCAGTTTTTTGCACGATGGAAATGCTTTGAGTTTGCAACATATCCTTTCATCATTCTGGTAGATTTGCAATTGTTTGTAAGATCGATTTTATTGCGCTTATTTCTATTCACAAGTTCTCTATCATTTTTTGCTGTGAGTAAATGATGTTGAAAAGTTCTGGATTATATGTTTTTAGGTTATTTTAATTTACCTTTATGTGTTCGTGGTATCACTTTGTAGCTGTGTAAGCGTATTCGTGTTTGTTCTTGAGGCGCATTGTGTCTCATACAATGAGTCTTTGTCAAATCCGAAAAATCCATTGTGTTTCCTTCACTTGCCACACCCTTGTTTATGTAGTCGTCACATTTCCACACGTGAATGTCACCAGTATTATTTAGATTAGTATATTTTTCAATCGAGATGTTAGTACAACGTAAATGGAAGGTCTTGTTGCATTTCAAATATTTACACAATATTTTATCATCGTATTTAGTAATATTATTTTTACAGGACAAACATTTGTCCACCATCTTAGAAAACAATAGTAGTAGTATTCTTATAACATTAATTAAGAACAGCGAATTCTAACCCAACCCTGAAATCTCTTGTATGAGCATTTTATGTACAAATAAACGGAATAAAGTAATAGACGTATAGTGGTCGCAAAATAACCTCAATCCTGCTTTGCTAAGATAAATTCTATAATAATACAGCCTTTCTCTAAATTACAGTATCGGATAAAATGTACATTAGATTTGTTTTATTTTTACCTTATGTCTTGCATGAGCATTTTCTTCTATTAGCTTCTTATAAAACTCAATAATATCTTCCTTGTTCAATGTGCGGAGATAAGCAACTTCCACATTTGCTCTATCAAAATGATACTGTTGATTACTAATTTCCATCCAATACAATTGTGATTGCGTAACGAGTTGCTTCGGTTTTTCTAACTTTTGCGCAGCTAAAGATTCCTTATGTTTACTAAAGTCTTCATCAGACATGTTTTGGAGATAATCCTTAACAAAAAAAAAACATACAAAAGTTAATTAAACCTTTGTTAGTAATTCTAGTGCGTTTTGAAATGTATTATTATCGCATTTCGATAAAATATGAAACTACTTGCTAGGGTCTTGCAATAAATCAATAATTAGGCACTAATTCATTGCATATAAATATAATTAATATAAATGTACCAGCATGTTCTTCAAAAAATATTCTATTCTCTGATCAAGAAAGAGAGGATGTCTATCGGATTGCACAATAATTCTTAAGCCTTGAATGCCACTCGCTTTTCGAAGTCCACTGAATACAATATAACCTAACTGTTCCTAAAATAATTAAATAAAATTATAAGAGATATACTCTGGAACTTGCGATAGTTGTAGGATATGTTTGTGTTATCAAATATTTAAAAATTATTTGTTAAACAAATTTTGAAAGGCATTACCTTAGTTCTAAGAGTGTTGAAACATGGTTCATGAATTATCTGCGCAAACAACTCTAATAAGATATTAGATTCCGTCGATTGCAAACCACATTGGAAGTAAAGTTCAACACACGATGATTTATGAACACTATTTCCAACCTACAAATAAGTAATTTGATCTAAAAAAACATACACAATATCTCAAAACACAAATCATATTCAAATGAAAACCTTAAAAGAGCCCTAAAATTTCACCGCACGAAAGTCATTTGAAACCGTTAATATTGTAACAATATAAAAATGGTCCACTATATCGTACCAGAGAGGAACAGTATAGTAAAAGCGTGTTCGATAGAACCAGCAGTTAACGAAAAGTTCTTTCGTAAATCGATAGAGGAAACATTTGTCTATGTTGTACTACTTTGAAAGATTCAGTTGGCATTTAATTTTTACCATAGAAATACGAAAACCTCGTAAGTACCGGGTACGAGCCGAACTACGAGTCTGTACCTAACCTACCAGAGAGTCCGAAAATGTCTTTGACTGCTAAATATGAAAAAGTCTAAGTCATCAATCAGTAAATGGGCAAAGAGTTATAAAAAAAATAGAACCTAATAAATCCTCCAGCAGATTTGCCGGAGCAGAGATTGATAGCCAAAGTGTCCCCTGAACTATATCTTACATTATGTCAATGAACAGGAAAATTAATAGAGAAAAGTTTAGATATATCGTACGTAGCTACTCAAATTCATCTTGTAACAAAGTTACTTGGATTTTCCAACCAATTTCCTATACCACTGGAGGATATATTTCTAACCTACATCCATTCGGACATAGGTGTTACTCAGCAACAGTAACACATATGTCCGTCCGGAGTGTTATTGGCCTATAGTGTATTCAAAGTATTCCTATCCTTTTCACCGTCTATACGATTTTACTTTTGTTACACCCCGCTTCCTTGTTGCATTATAAGCCGCATTTACATACTTCCCGTATTATTACTATTGTTATCATTATCACCGCATGATTGCGCTGCTACATGCGCCGCTTGTATTACGCTTTGTATATAATATTACTACTATTTATTTGCTAACCGCCATTAATCCGATATTAAGTTTTGACATTTATCTTTCTCTCCGTATTCATTTGTGTAGTCTATGAAAATAAATATATTTGTTTTATAAATGTGAATGGTGTTTCAATTAATAAGCATTTAGAGACGCTTCGGCTGCCCACAAGAACAAGAATCTCTGTGCTACTTACGAACTTAGCTGCCTGTGCCTTCAGCGAATCCACTGAAAACCGTGGAACAAAGAACTGTTCCAACGTGCGGTCTCCCGTTAAAGTTACCTGGCGCCCGAGATTTATATTTACGAGATATTTATATTCAACGTTAATATAGAAGAAGCGGTTTTTTGCAACATAGCTGTCGTGCGCATGGGGGTTTATCACAATCCTCGCGCTCATGATATCAAATGGTATAGCAAAAAAACTTTGTTCCATGAAAGCCATGTGAAGAAGTAGTTCATTGGGACGAAATATATATATATATATATATATATATATACATATATATAGAGAGAGAGAGAGAGAGAGAGAGAGCGAGATTGGGTCCTGGTAAGTCTCTGGCAATAAGTTGGTACAGCGGACCGATAAAAACTAGTTAAAGTATATCTTTTGAGCTAATTCTCAAAATTACATTTGGGAGCATTATTTCTCTGAAACCTGAAGGCATCAAAATGCTTTAGATTTATAAGAAATCTTTATAACCGACTGCTACTATACGCAAAACTAAAGCAACAAGCCTCTTTAATCAATAAAAATATACACACAAGTTTAAACGGAAAAGTAAACAAATAACTACCTCGTAAACATAATCGCAACCATCTTCTAGTTTAAGTTCGCGATTTAAAAGTAATTGACGTGGTAATAGTGGCGACATATTAAAACTAGATGATAATTTATTTTCAACAATATCAACCAATTTCAATGCATGTTTCTGATTTAAATTTCCATGAAGCATACATTCAATATGCGTTTTCGACAGAATCTGTGGAATGAAAGCTTCTAAGCGATCAACTGTTAATTCTAAAAGAATAAGAAGTGCATAAAAACAATTACTAATAGAGTAAATGTAAATACACCAAACCGAAGTTTTAAAATACATAAAATGCCTATTATCTCAAAAAATTTGAAAATTGCTTACGCGAAGTTGCAGCTAACAATTCATCTTTAGTCCAAGACTGTTCAGTTAGTAATACTGCCAAATAATAAACAGCGTGTTGATAAGGCTGTTCTGCTGAGAAATTTTTTAATGTGCGAATGTACTAAAAATCGAAATGTAATATAAGTATTTTAACGCTAACGTTGTATTAAATTGTGATCCAATCAACAGATAAACTACTCACGTTTTCTTTGAATATTTCAAAGCGATTTGGATTCACTTTAAAGTCTGTCAAATTTTCCATTATTTTTTCTAAAAGTACGTGTTGCTTATCATTAAATCCGGAAACACCTAACTGAAACAGAAAAAGTTAAGTTATGCATTTAGAGGCATACCTAATGAAAAATATAACTGATGCATATGTTCAGACGGTTTCTAGGTATAGAATAATTCGTATTAAAGAGATCTGTCATTTTTAACATGGTTGTATGACAAAATTATAACAAAATTATACATATCCATGATTTCAACAGCATATCTGTTCAGCCAACATTTGTAGATACTCTTCGGATCTAGTGTGAAACTACGGAGGGACTATCACTTTAGGTCTATATTAATTTATAACCAAAACAAATGCTAAAATGTTATCGTCTAATTTGAAACATTCTAATAAGTCTAATTTGTAACATTTGAAAGTTGAATCTTTGAACCAATGCTGAGATGTAAATTCTGAGTGTGAATCCTTTCTACTAGATTTACAAATAATAAAGGAAGAATAGATTTAAAATATACCAGAAATCTTTATGTATTAAAGTTGAGGTTGAAACTTTTAGCCTTTTTACTAATAGTATATATATATATATATATATATATATACTAATAGTAAAAAGGCTTCAGCAAATTATATCAGCTGCTGGCATAGATTCAGAATGTATGAGAGGTACATCAACGATGACAGTCGCATTCTGAACATAATATATTCATCTGATTGAAATATATACTTTTGGAGCCATGTTTCAAAACCTGCTACGAAATCTGGATTTAAAGTGAAAAGTAAAATGTACAATGCATAAGTTTTAAATCTCTTATATTTAGATAAATACATTGAAATGAGGTAGAGTAACTCGTTGGCTTTCTTAGTTTTCAGCACCATTGATATCGGAAAGATTATCTGTTCGGAAAGGTAGTGGGTGGCGAAGAAAATCTCTATCACTCTTAATTTCAATTATTTTTGAAGTTGGCGTCTTACGTCGATATGCCAGATCATTTGCAAACCATGTAAACTGGTAATTATAGTTTGCCTTGTAATTACGAGTTTTTTTTAGTAAATTTTGATTATTAAGAACCATAATAGATTGATTTATAAAAAATTTATTATTTACTGCCAAGTCAATTTCCGCGGAGATTCGTTCACAACGATTTTTGAACTGCTAACAATAGCATGGTCATTAATACCACACTCTAACTGCCCCAGCGGATTACCATACCACATTATTCTAATTCATAGAATGTATGTAAAATTGACAGTACTATTATAGTACTATTAGTAAAATTAATACTAATAGTACTATATTTACAGTTCCGTAAATATAGTACTATTAGTATTATAATATTTAAACCAGATTACTTACAGTTAACCCGTATTTTGTATTAGAGATGTCCCATCTGAGACCAGCTAATTCTGCCGCATAAGCATATTGATTTAAAGAGTCTTTAAATAGTTGCGTAAACATATGTGTTAAATTGCAATTAATCGGATCCAAATACGCAAGAGGACTAAAAATAAAAGATTATTTTCTTCCTTTTTATGATTAATACTAATGTAGCAAATACATTAAAATGTAACTTTTTAATATTCCAATTAATTTTGAATTATTGTTAACATAAAAAAGTACGGATTGTTTGTTCCCTATTCGATAAGTTGCTAAATACTAATATTACTCATTTGCTGACTAATTAAAGATCATTTCAAAAATTGCATCCCACGATTTATAAAAATTCGTGGACTAAGTCGCCGCTCGATCTTTCATATTGTAACGAGACAATTTGTTCTCGTTCCTAATTAGTTTCATGTTAAAAGACCGAGCATTAGATACTAACAAATAGTGTAAATACTTCAAGAAAATTAGAAGCGATAAAATGTTTAGCGGGCCAAAAAAGATTTATGGTTATTAGGCGAAATCACCATAGATTCGCATTATAATCAAAATATAGAAACAAATATTGGTTATTAATTATACCCTATGCTATTTAATTTTGTCTTAAATAAACTCTTCACATAAGAACATAAAGTGATGTAACAAATAGAGTGCAAAAAGGTCCAAAGAACATCCAAAGTTCACGTATAAGTGCAATAATCACCTTTGATTCGTTGAATCCAATTATCCCGGAAGGTAATTAGATACAAATTAATCATGACCACAGATATGTACATCCGTATCTACAGGGTATCTACACGGAAATTATACCAAGATTTAGCGTCTGCCCCCGAAGGATATGCACGTTAGGTCAGGGAAAATACAATTATGAAATATTTCTGATTAAAATAATATTTAATTAAAAATAAAGTCATGAATAAATCAGAGTGCGGTTTTAGTAACGGAGCAATAATAATAATTAAATAGGCATGAGAGCTATAGTAATTATTAGTCAGCATTTTTGAGAATAAATTTCATAATTCTTTTAAGTATGATTTTTATGAATAAAGTAGATTAAAATTAAATGGTAACAAGTTTAAATATCGAGGTAAGTTAAAATAAATCTAAATAAATAAGATCATTGTGCGTTAATCTAAAACAATAATAAAATAAGTTTGTGAGCAGCGACAGAACTGTAAGTACCTTGTTTAATATTTATTTGGATGTAAACTAACAAATCTTAAAAGCCATTTGTGTTTGACTATTTAAAAGCAGGAACAAGTATTGATTTATTATATTAATTGCAAGGCCTTGATTATTTTATTTTTATTTATTTGAATGAACGAATATTTTATTTGATGGCATGTATGAATTTCTAAAACATAACAATACATTTTTTATTTAAGTTCAAACGATTCATTCAATTTGCTGCCTGAACTATAGAGCCTATCGACCATCGCTAAGTATTGGCGTTACCATTAATTATTTAGCTACAGAAGGCATGAATAAATCTAAAAAATACATCCACATTAGTGTTTTATTTTAAACTCTCTTGGGGCAACTAGGGGATTATAATTAGAACTTTCCGACTCAATAACTAAAATAATAACTTTATTTAGTAAAAGATAAGTTAAAGCACTTATTAAAACAATGCGCCATCTTATAAAGCAATAAAAGATCTTAGTAGTGAGAACAAGAAGCTACGCAATCCATACAAAAACCTTCCCCGCTCTTACCGAATAGTAACCCTCTCTATCAGAATAGAACAAATATAGAATAGAATATACAAAATAGAACGAAGCATCTGAACAGTCAAGTGGCACAAAATTAATTTGATTAGCCTAAACTTAACCCCTAGATTATAATGGGTTTCCGTTAAATAAATAAATGACTAACATAAAAACGCAGATATGACTGTGCAGCTACGTGGTGCTTTATATTTGATATCAAACAGGTCAGGGCCCAGCATGTAATACAAGAACGACATATCAAACATCTAATCGAGTTTAGCACGCTTACCAAAAGATGCCTCAAATGGCACTACGGCAAAACAAAACAGTGTATGTACACACCTTAGTCATTATTTTATTTTATTTTTAAAAGCAATAGTGAGTCGCGGATTCAGAGCAGAGGGTTATCTCTGTTCATGAGGTCAAGCTTTAAAATTTATATAAAAGCTAATTAAATACTAATATTCAGACCCTCTATATTTACGATTAGTTTGAGCTAAATTAAAACTCTAGATATAACGAACATTAGGGGCCTTTAAAGAGCCTGTTACATATACATATAGAAATTTCGAAGTAAAAAAAATATTTTAGTGTAAATATGTTATAACTATATACTTTCTACTTAATGGCATTTTTGTCCATTTTATCAATACAACTCTTACACCCGAAACGTTCTATCGAACTAATAAAAACTCTTTCCATATAAGTAATAAAAATTACAAAACCTAGTCATAATAAACTTACCTAACAAAATCAAACATCAAGTTTGCTTTTGGCAACAAAAATTTATCATCCTGTTTAAACCATACTCTAGTAATGGCAGTATCTTTTATTATTGTTGGAAAATCTGTTGCCTAGATAATAAAAACACTATGCATATAGTACCAATTTAAACACGAATACTCTGACAAAAATTACTTACATCTGCATCAAGCTGATATAAATCAAAGTTTTCAGGAATAAACTTATTTGGTTCTGGCAACTTCAAGTCGGAACAAAAACCTGCATTTTTCCAACTCTAAAATAATTCGACAGTGCAATCTTTCAAGTTAAAAAAAATCAATAATTCACAAACCATTAATTTGTCTTCAACAATCTTTTCTAATTTGTATTCGGTTCCATACCAAGGTTCTTTCATATTAACGTCAGTAGTAAATTTTTTTGCTATTACCTCAATCCTAAAACGTTTTGATGTAGAATAGAGTTTAAAAAATAATTTTATGTAATACCTAACATTATCGGGTGTAAAACTATCCAAAAGTTCGGTTATCATTTCAGGTTTCCATTCAGTCAATAGATAATTATTACACAAAATATCTTCAAACGGATATTCCTAATAAAATAATTTAGTACTAAATATTTTGAACTCCAAAAAATTCTTAACTTCATTACTTAAAATTTTAATGAAAAAATTTAATAAAATCAAATAGAAACAAATATTATTTACAGGTTTGAGATTTATTATAAGAATAACATAAAGAAATATGACAAGCTAAAACTAAGTGAAAGTGATATAAGAAGAATAAGTTCGAAAAATATAAAAGTTTAAGTGCTAATGTATAAATAATAAGATAACAATGTTAGTAGAGAGGGCAAAAAGGATGTCCAAAGTTGTGGGAGAATGATTAATATGAATGGGTCATACACTGTTTGCGAAAGTAATGAATAGAAGCATTGAGTCGGATATGATTAAAAAAGTATTGTCGATTACGCAGAAGGAATTTACAAGGCAAATCAAAGTAGTGGATAAAACTCCATGTAATAAAACCTACGCTGTTAAAAATGTTCATCACTTTTTAAAAACTTAAAAATCATTGTACCTAACATGTATCTAGATATATTTAACATACCTGAAGATTATGAACTATACTAGAAATGTAGCCTCTTGGTGTCTCTTTATCTTTAAATCTAAAAATCATTGCTTGTATATCTCTTAGCTCCTCATGAATTGTTAAAATAGGACCTTCTTTTTTTAACATATTTAAGTACTGTAAAAAATATAAGATACAAATGTATAATGTTATTTCTCTATTTTTCTTTAGCGTTTTATACTTCTAATCAATAAATTATTGGATATTTACTCAAATTTTCCTTGTAACATTGATTATTTTTATAATAAAATCAGAAAAAAATGTCTTAAAATAATATTGTAAGAATTAATTATAGATCTGCATTAAAAACATTGCTTTCCTACAGGAGAAATTTGATCAACATTTTAATTAAATTAATACAGAAAAATATGACTAGAATCGAAATCTTTTTGCAATCAACGCAGCGCCGTGCGAAGGGAGGGGCAAAGGGGGTGGTTGTTCTGGACGCCACATTTCAGGGCGGGCGCAATCGCAAATCCAAACTTTATGATTTTAATAAATCATTTGTTAACAATCAGTAGATAGATTATATATTTTGGATGTATCTGCTTTGTCATAAATTCTTTAAATTTTTGTTCATACATCTTACATCAAACAATCAAGAATAAGCGCTAACCTCTCCATCCATAATTAATCCAAGTGATGCTTGGCATGGCACATCGTATGGCCAATGTGTTGAGCCAGCTTTACATGACTGGCTAGCACCACATATCTATCTATACCAAAAAAATTAGTATCAATTCTCTAGACTTGTTTTGTCCTGACCCAAATTCTAAATGTGCGGCTACTGTTTTTGATAGAGCAATCCCTCGCCCCAAGAGTTACCCTCACTGAAAGTTGTAGTACCGCACAGCGCTACTACAACTAGTAGGCAAAAATTTGTTATACTAGTAGGCAACAAATGCTTATGTCTAGGACCTCTGTATGTTAGGAGCCTCAAATTCACGTTTTTCGTATGTAAATAAAATGCAAGTTATTGTATAGAAGTGCTCAACCATTCTATACTGTAAAAACAAATAAAGAGGCGCTATAGTTGAACTATTCAAACGACTCGTTCAGAAGTGATTTACAAATTTACCTAGGGCCTCGCACTTTGCCTAGGGTATCGTAACTGTATAACGCGCCACTGGTACCGCCGCTAGGTCGGGGTTCCGGAGGCGTCTTGGTAATTGGCTCAAGCTTGACTTAGAAAGAGGCGTCCACTCATGTCTATATGAGCTGAGAAATATGGCTGGGAAATATCACTGAGTACAATCTTTGATTCTAGAAGAGAACAAATTTGCATGTTTTCTACCTTGTTCAGCACATTCCTTAAATCTGATTGGGGTTCAAACACCAAGCGTGCCTTCAAATATTCGGAATTATTCAAAATTTATTTGTATGTTTTTCGTCTTCAGTAGAAGCATGGGTCATCCTTAAATCAAATGGTCATCGAAAAAGCAATTCATATCTGCAATATGTACACAGCTCCCAAATATATTGTAACCTCGGCAAAAAATGTTTATGTATCCTAGTAACCTCGGCGTCGACTAAAAACTCTTTTAGTAGATTAAAGTTAGTTAAAAATTATTTAAGATCTTCTATGGAACGGGAAAGACTAACAAGTGTGTTGTAAGTGTTTATTAAAACAATATTTTATTTCAAGTATTATTATAACATATCATATTAGCACATAATATGTTAATAAAATTAGTATTTATATTACCTGAAGTGAAAAATAAAAATTATATAATAAACAATCCTTTAAAAATGTTTATATTCCCATGTTCTATGGAGAATTTTATTAATAAAGGGAGGGGCGCAACGTCCAGCTTTGCTCCGGGCGTAGTTTTCCCTTTGCACGGGTCTGAATCAACGCTATAAATTGTACAGAAGCAATTCCCTTCCAAATTCAAGAAAAAATTATTGCATCGAGTATCATCGGAACACTAAAATTTCAACATTGTATTTGAAAGTTCCACTAAATATTCTTTGGATTTCGATTAAAAACAAATATTTTCCATTTCAGATACCGGTATTTCAATTCTACTTCCATTTTCTACAACATACTCATGTGAGCAAAGTTTTTTAACTTTTGTTTTCATTTTTATTAATAGAATGAAGACTCTATATTCATTTCATAGAATCTATATTTAAATTCGATTCATTTGATTTTAATTATCCCTACAGTACGATCCTTAAATAAAATGATGAATATATAATTAGATTTGATAAAAATTAATATATAAATACCTGAAAAGAAAGTGTAATAATATCATCAACATGTAGCATTCCTTCTTCAGTTAAGTCAACAGATATTCCAAAGAAGCCGGTTCCTCGAAAAGGTGACTTATATCCAGCCATCAGATGGTTTGACCAGCCGCGCTCCTTGAGAATTGATAACAAACTGCCAGGTCCTTCGTGTCCAACCAAATTACTAATATAGCCATTGGGCTATATAATAATAAATTTCGATCAAAGTTCACGTAACATCAAAATACAATATACAAATTTATACACGGCACACTTAAATTTAATTAAAACTAATAGAGAAATGCTAGAGTTCCAAGTGAGGCCTATACTGTAATGTTAAGGGAGGATTCTGAAATCTCCATCTTGTCACATAAACAAATTTTAAAGTATGGTCTTTGCCTAAAAGTTCATCATTACACAACATATCAATGTCTTTGTATTTTTCCATCCCGCTTAAAATCTTTTTCGCGATAAATTTCTTCAAATGTAAAATGGTAGCTTGTGAAGAGCACCTAATAAATCTCCGCTTGAGCGCCTTTAAACTACTTCCAATACTCTCCAAACAAACATTTACTTGCTCATCCTGTCTATGGTAATCTGCATCCGCGTGAACGTCAGCCGCTGCTTTCTCTTTCTCTACGTCTTCAGGATTCGGTAATACGTCTTTGGGACAAGGTAAACCGCGCATTTTATAAAAATCTCTTTCTCTGGTTAACTCATTTTTCTGTAATTCTGGTACTAACTTGTATACGATATCCTGCATAGTTCTATCGAAACTAATATATTGTAATGGATGTGATTGATGGATAACTATGTTACACGTCGGGCATGTATTACGCTCTTCCATATGCTTTACGAGACAACTTTTGCAAAAAGTGTGTAGACATTCTATAACTGTTGTTGCGTCAATTAAATAACCTCTACAAATTTTACAAGTTATATAGTTGTTTAAAGTTTTTAGTTTTATCCTCCTCTCCATCATGTTACTTATTTAAAGAATCATTAATCAATATTATGCAAAGGCAAGATTCCTTTACAGTTTGTTGCTTGGCAATAACATTTCGATCTAAAAGTATCGTCTCTATCAGAAAATGACAACTGTCCTTGATTTACGCCATAATCAAAAGTGATTTCTTCACCAGATTTAATTAACCTATTTGCAAAAATACATAACTTAGGAATGTAATTGTTATATCTAACTGGTAACAAATTACAATTAGAATCACAACTGTGATTAATAAAACGTCCAATATTGCCAATTCTTGTTGGATCTATTATGGTTTCTACCTTCTTATTTCCAAATTCTTCATTCAACCAAAATATATAATTGTTAATTGTTTTATTTTTATAATGCTGAAATCTTAAATTAGCTTCATTATGTGATATAATTTCACCTGCATATTCACACACAAATGTACCCTTTACTAAATCGGCTTTAGTGAATACACCATATCCTTTATTTACCACAAGCCTAATTTCTAAACATTTTACTGGACCTAATTGAACTAATTTTAAAGCACACAATGCTCCACAATTGCACGACTTGCTACATTCATAAATAGGTTTATTGCAATTAATTTCGAATAATACATATTTTTTTATCACAGCACCACTTCTTGATAGACACAAACACTTATCATTACAGCAACTTCCATTAATGCAATCACAACCTAATATTTCTTCCTCAAATTTTTCTAAATATGAAACACTAGGTACACTCTCTGAGACATATATTAAATTAGAATCAATTTCCTTTACAATATCACTATAAAAATCATTCATTTAATATTTTTTATAAATCAAATAGAAAGAAAAGCCAAAACAAACTGAATTTGAGGTTATGTTCCTCGTCAACAAAAATGTCAAATTAAATAGAGGCGCAAGTAACTATTTAATATCTGTTAGAACAGTGTCATCAGGTGACCGTAGAATCAAACTAGAATAATGTTTCTGAAAAGACCTTAATGGTAGGTTATACTCTCATGTATATAGCAAAATATTGAATGCTAAATATGAATATATTGCGTGGATGTTTGTCATAGTTGATATTCTTTATTCTAATTGAGATCTTTACTCTAATTGATTAATTTAATGCATGGGTTGTCTCTAGACGGTCGTAGGTTTTTGGTTACAAATTTTTTATTGAAACATTTAAAACCAAACAACCACACCTTATGTAAAAATTAGTTGCTCAAGGGATAAATTAAGACTATAAATGACTAATAAGTCAGACTATAAATGATATATATTTTGTCAGAGTGTGATACATCTTTCTGTTTTTATAGTTCAGTATAGTCGTGTTTTTTTTTCACGTTTAACTGAACTGATC
>WYDF02008224.1:0-13782 GCA_009867245.2 Adranes taylori
ATGTATATATCTATGCATGTGTATGTATTTGGTATTGTATATGAACAAACTTATTTAACATTAAAACGTAGCTTTTTATATAAGTATGTATAACTATAATTATAAAACTCAGTTTCTCAATCAATGACGCGTGGTCTCCCATCCATTACAAAAATATTAAGTTGAAATGAGTACGAAGAGTTACAAATATATTTTCTGATTCATTATATAATTTAATTATATTAGCAACTCAAAATATATGCATTCAGTGGGAGCTGTTGAAAAACACAGATATCGCGGATGTCTTCTAAAATATTATGCAACTAATAAAGTTCCCCGAAAATGCTCTCTAATTAATAAAATAGTTTATTTTGTTACTAACTTTTTCAATGTTTAATTATTTTAATAAGTACTCTATGTAAAATAACTTTTCTTGATCTAAGCCTACGACAGCAAGATAAATTCATTCATATGACAAATAAATTTTAAGATCTAAAGCTTTTATTCATTCTTTGACTCAGTCAACTTTGTTGACTGCTGATTTAATTAAGCTATTAACTTATTTCCCTTAATATTCTTTTAATTATTAATCTATTTCTAAGTTTTTTCTGGACTGAAAACAATATTTCAACTGGTCGTGTTACAATTTTTCAACGAATGTTTAAAAGCACTATTCGGTCTTTGATTAAAGTATGTGTTTCCTGTCTATTAAAAATAAATTAAAGAAGGTTTTAAATTATTAGTAAGTTTAAAGCACTGTTTCCAAATTTGAATTTATAGCAATACTGCTCCTATATAGCTTCGTAAGGATAATTGAGTTTTTACAAACAAGTAGCTTTCAATTAAAATCAGCAATTAATTAAGTATAATGTATTAAACACGGTATTGAAAATCCAGAAATAAAATATAAATTTTAGAAAATGTTTACGAAAATTTCCACAACTTTTATTTCTGATCTTTTCCGCTGATTACCTCGAAAGATTTAGTATAAACCATAAACATAATAGGATCACTCTAGAGTTGTTTGAGTTAAAATCACAACTATCTTTGCTACATATATTAAGATCTTAAGTTGTTTCCCTAGAGTGATCCATATATATATATATATATATATATATATATAGAACGGAATTAAGTTTCCATTGTTGTGTGAAAATCATAATAATGTGTTTAGTATTAAAAACAATTGTGATATTAAAAACAAGTGTGGTGTCTTAAACATGCTTCGTTAATGCAAAATTTACCTTAATTTACCATATGTACATGCATATAATGGTTATTTATAGGCAAGACAACGTTGTCGCGTTGTTTATGCAACGTATATGAATTAAAATAATTAAATGAGAGCTAGTAGAACTAATAGAGAGCTAATATAAAAAATACTATAGCTTATTCTCAAAGTTCACAGTTAGTTGAAATTCAAATCAGATAGAGATTAGATCTAACAGTTGTGATTTGATATGTTATTAATAAATATGCAACTCACAATAAATAATATTGTGAGTTGAAATCGATACTAACACTATACGAAGCGCTCCGTTTCGCCATCACTGTGTGCTCGTCAGTAGTGTCTTGTCTGGCACGATTTCAATTATGTCGCTGTTGACGAAAAGACATGTTATATTTCGACTTTGCTATCCTTTACTTATAAAAGTAAGCGTTTTTTGCAATGCACCGTTCATATTGTGTTAGCAAAAGATTGAACGTAGCAGTTTTGTTAAACTTACCAGTATATGAATTTAAAATGATGACAATAGCTGCTTTGAAATACATTATTGGCGCTTTTGACATTATAAATGATAAAAATATGAAACTTTAATAATTTTTTACTACTTTAAAAATACACGTACGATGATGACCCGTATAATAATCTCTTCGTAAAATTATGAACAATGCAATGCTATACTATAAATTAAGGTAAATTCTGTATTAATGAAGCATGTTTAAGATACCATCACCCTTTTAATGTATTAAGCAATGGTTTTGCTAACAGTGGCGCACCAATCTTGCCAATTTCCAGATAATTTGCAACGTGTTAACTAAAACATTCAGTCAAACATTTCAGTCGTTTTTTTTTTATTTCTGATATATCGAATACGGAAATTTTAAAGCTATGCGTAATCTAAGTATTAAAGTGTCTTATCGGGGCCGGTTATCTATCAAATTTTTTACTTAAAAAATCGTATCCCCTATATAATATATTCAATAGCTTATATTTGAAATCTATCAGTTTTATCAAGAGTTTTGTGTATTAACCTTTTTTCTGTCATTCCTTTGCATAAAAAGGAAGATGCAAATGAAAATTATTAAAACCTATAAAATATTTGAACAATTTTGATCTGCTATCTAATAATCAGCATGGTTTATGGTAATGGTAATGTCAATCTGTCAAAAGGTTTTCGATAGCGTTAATCATGACTTGTTTGAAAAAAATGTATTGGTACAGTATTCGTGGCTTGTCAGCATCTTGGTTTAGCTCTTACTTAACCAACAATATATAGAAGGTATACTATATGCATTGTGTATGCAGGATTTAAACTATATAAAGCACTTCCCAATTGTGTAAATCTTTCTCATCTTTTAAAAGAAATACTAAAAACTTATAACAAAATTGTGTTCCCTACACGCTTATGGAATATTATAAAAGTTATGTTATGTGTGATACAGAAATGTTGTGGGCAGGAGGGGCCTTGTATCAAACTTCCAGAAGGGCCATCCGTATAATCTTCAATATAAAATCTTCTGGGACCTGTAAAAATATTTGCAGGGAACACAGGATTTTAACGTTTAACGGAGCTTATATCTACAGCGTTCTATGTTTTGTGAATGAAAATAAGGATTTTTTCGTCATAAAAAATAATCAACATGATTACTTAACTCGCAATAATGGTTTGTTCACTCTTCCGAAACATAGATGAACTCTCTATGAGCATGGCATTGTATATGCAGGATTTAAACTATATAAAGCACTTCCAAATTGTGTAAATCTTTCTCATCTTTTAAAAGAAATACTAAAAACTTATAACAAAATTGTGTTCCCTACACGCGTATGGAATATTATAAAAGTTATGTTATGTATGTTTTTCTTGTATTAATATCAGAGTGCATAAAGGTTCTCCTTTTTCTTTTTTTGCATACACGACTCTCGTTAATATGTTTTTTTTAATCTTTTTATTTATTTATATGATAATTGTAAACCAAATGATCATATATTCATTTGTTTTTTATAAATTTCCTGCATGACCTGTTTTGCCTCTTAAAATACCCTGCATTCTGATTTTTGTTTAGTTGGATTTTTAATTCATTTGGATTCAATTACGTATTATTATTATTATTATTGCCTAAAAGTAGCCATATGAATGGAATGAACAAAAACCGGACATTGTTTGTGAGTTTCATACAATTTTCTTCTGAACACTTTTTTTATCCCTATTTTAAGACATGATTACAATTTTTAGTAAATAATTTATTAAACTTACATATTAGTGAATACAATAATTAGTAAAGAGTTGCACAATATTTTACTGCATTACGATTCACGGTTTTATTGTTTTTTCTTTTGTATTTTAAATTGATCCAGTATTAAAACTAGCTAATCATAGTTTTTACTCCATCTATTAAAGTTTTATTGTTTTGTGTACAAACAAAAGTTTAGTGTTTATATATAATAAATTGTTTCTTATTATATTTGTTTTTTTATTTTAAATATCAAAGTGATATTTACGGAACATCTAACCTAATCTGGTTCAATAAAAAATAATTAAAGATTTGAGGCTAAATGACTCTGCCTTTCAGTGAAAACTCTGGGCGACCGGGAAAAATCGTTTTGGCCTTATTCTGTCAACTTGGAAGCAACAGCTATCACTTAGTGCGAAACAGGATTTAATTGAAACTTTCTTTTCAATTTATTAGCAACAGAAATGAATGTACATGATACTTGATTTAGAAAATTATTAATTATGTTAAATTAGTATTATCCGAATATTAAAGGATATTAAGATCACAAGACTTTTTGTACACTATTTATTTAAGAAAAACGCAATTAAATTCCAATATGATACATAAATTGAATGAATATAATATTTTTGAATAGTTACTTCCATAATTTTTTGATAGACATGTTCTTCTCGGAGTCTTTCTGCATAACCTTTGCAACTGCCATTTCAAAATCTTCTTGTGTAACATGAACACGTCGTTCTCTCAACGCGTACATGCCGGCTTCCGTACATACACCCTACAAATGTTTTACTTATAAACATATCGAGAATTATGATTGTGGATAAATAAGTAACAAACGCATCAAATAAAACAGTTAAAATGGTCTGTACATAAGACCAATATTATTAAAATGAAGGTACTTGTGACGGCACGTTAGCACAAGGAACATGAATTAAGTGGACTTTAGTAAGTAAGGAACTAAGTAAGTAAGACCCTTTATTGGCATAAAGATACATATAAAAATACATATAATAGATAAGATAATTACAACAAAAAATTATTATTCTAAAACAAATTAATTCATAATAGCATCCCATCCAAGGGACAATGAAGCTCATCTCTCCCATTGTTCCCAATTTGCGATCCATTTTCTCGAAAACGGCTATTGTACTACATTAAATATCTCAGTTCCTATGAAAGTTAAGAAAATAAAACTTGGGGAACATGCGTAAGACCCAGGAATTTCAATTTTGCACAAAGCGGACGCGGGAAAAAATGTGACAAAAAAGGCAGTGGGGAAATAGTCAAAAACGGCATAAGGCCGCGCCAAAGCCGACAGCGAAGCTGTCCACGCCGTGGGCAAATATGGGGACCACAGAATTAATGGGTATGCGAATTCATGCATAGACGAATTCACAAGAACAATGTAGTCTGGCGAAGCACGCCAGACTGCTCTTTCAGAAATTTGTCGAAAAGAGAGTCAAGAGCGATCGTAGGCTATGGCAAATACTGGAAAAAAGTGAATCAAGACCGGCCGTAAGCCGCGACAAACTGGACAGCCAAGGCGTAGGCAAATAAGGGAACCGGGGGATTCATGGGTAGGCGGGTAGACAATTTATAGGTTAGAGTAATTTTGATTAGTTTACCATAAAAAACTATTGTGCTAATTGAATTTAATGGACGAGTTATAAGGTCATAATTAAAAGATTAACTTTTGTTTTATGCAAGGTAAAACAAAACATAAGGCTTCAAGTATGTGAAAGGTGGGTTGGCGATCACGTACACGATTTTTTTCTTTATGTTACGTCGCACTTTCTCACCTTTTTCCTAATCTTATACCATCCCTCCCTCAATACTCCTAACTCAAATTCCGTCTTTAAAACTACCTTACCCACTATCTTTTTTTATATTTGCTCCAATTATTTTCATTATTCCTACCCCTATTCCATCCTGCCCCAAGCAACTCCTACAATTCTCAGCTAATTCCTTAATACACATCTTGTATTAAAATCGCTGCAAACCGTTTATATGAAATTCAAAGAGGGCATTTACCACAAAACTAATTTTTTCAACGTCTGCGCGCACGTGCGTACGGATGGGCGTATGTTCAACAATTTTCCTATCCTATTGGAGCGATATGGATGAAATTTGGTAGGCAGATGCACACGATGATTCCGCAGAACGGGTTTCTTCATTTTTTTTTTACAAATCTAATATGGCGGACATGTGCCATTTTTTTTGTTCAGATTTTTTTATTTAGAATAGGAAACTGAAATTTTGCACACATATAGCACATTGTATTCTGCGTCGAACGACATTAGTCCCATGTTACCAACTATTACAGAACGCTACGTTGCCACGTTCAAATCTTAAACTTTTCCATATATCTCAGAAACAATAAAAGATAGGAGATTCGAATAAACTTTATTGTATATGCTACCCAAAACCCATTCGAAATTATTTGAAACATTTGTGTCTAAAATCACAATTCAACATATATACAGGCTGTTTTTTCTTGTAAACTTTGCGATCCATTTTCTCGAAAACTTTCGCTTTAATTTTTTTTATTTCTTGTGTCGAAAGTTCCTTTAATATTTAACCGATTAAGTTGGTTTAAAAAGTTCGCATGTCAGAACCTCGGAGTAATTTGACCTTGAAAAAACATTGTACTACCATCAAAATTTGGGTTCCTATGGAAATTGAAAAAATAAAACTTCGGGTAAGAAGAAACCTCAATTTTGCGAATGTGAACAATTGAATATACTGAACTGATTTTGAGCAATATGTTTTTTTTCAAAAACAGTGTCCTTGCAATTGAATTAATCTTGTTATCAGCGGCGGGCCCAAATTATAATTTTGGGAGAGTTTCAAACGGATAATTTTATTGAGAAAATCGTTTTGAAATTAGGAGGCTGAACTTTTGCCCGCATATAGTACCTTATATTTTGCGTCGAATTAAATTAGTCCAAAGTTTTCAACTTTACCCGGAAACTTTGTAATTTTTTTTTATTTCTTTTTTTATTTTATAAGCGAGTTTACAAAAAGTGACGATTAGACATAGGATTAATTTGACCTTGAAAAATATTACGCTTCCTTAGATATCTCAATTCCTTTAAAAGTTGAAAAAATTAAACTTAGGGAACATAAAGATGGGACCTCAATTTTGTCAGTATGAAGAGTTGAATATACTGAATCGATTTTGAGCAATAAAAAAATTTTCAAGTGACTCAGGACTGTGGGATTTGTGGGTTGGCGAATTTGTGCGTAGACAAATTCAAAAGTTCAAGGCAATCTGACGTGCGATCAGACTGCCCTGTTAGGTTCATGTGCTTGCGAATGCGCAAATAGGGGAATTCAAAAGTTAACGAAAGGTAAGGAGAATTTAAAAGTTAACTGCCCTATTAGAAGTTGTCCAAAACTGCATCAAAAGCGACCCCAAGTCGCAACAAAGTCCGCGCCTTAGGCAAATATAGGGATCGGGAAGTAATGTGCTGCTGGCGAATTCCTGCGTAGACTAATTCAAAAGTTCAAGACTGCTCTGATAGAAATTTTCCAAAGGTGCGTCAAGAGGCAGGCCGCGACAAAGCGGCCGCGGAACAGGCAAGTAAGGGGACTTTACGGACTTCTTTACTTAGCTTTTATTGGGGCAAAATCACAGCGACCTAAAACATTGACTACGCTTTGGTATTTTACTTCTTCAGTCAAATTTTCATGTGTTTGATTAAATATAGAGCATTAAAGGCAATTATTTAAAGGGTTAATAACGATTTTAATATAAGTCTACAATGTGAGTAATAAGACTGGGCATCGCCATAGAACTAAATACGGAACTAAATCATATATATAAACTGGGAACAACAAAATTCATGGACGTTGTAAATAAGGGCAAAGTTGTGCAAAACATATTCTGGCTTGGGGTTAAATTGGCATCTGAATTCACTATTGATTTTCATAAACTACGTCAGACATGTTACAGAAAATTTGGGGCGACATATGAAGGCATTTGGATATCGGACTATTATATCTTACCTTCGAGTATTGTATCTTATCTTATTAGTATTTGTCTGATTTCATGGCTTCCAAAGCACTGATCGTTCAAGCAGTTAACTGTGCGTCTGTGCCGCGCAAAGTTTAAACTGAATTTCTTAATTACTTAACCAAATTATGGAACTTACTTTTTTATTTAATACAAATTTACATGACTTGGAATTTCCTGAGACAAACATCGTCTTGTTTTCTATTACATTTTATTACACACTTTAGTATGTAATGATTTTATTTACTCTATTTTGTCCCGATTTTTTTGCTTTCTATTTGACAAATGGGTGAAAAAATGCGACCCGAAGATAAAGATAACCACGGATTTTAATTTATTTATAATCGCATTTTAGAGGATCTCATGTAAATTGTACATGATGCTGCACCGCTTTTTGTTTTTTCCTTCTTAATATTAGAGCAGAAATAATTATTGACTTGTTTGAGTATTGAGCATTGAAATATGCAGAAACTACCGCGAACAATTTTGACCTGCTGCCATTTATCTCTTGCATATAAATATTTTATTAAATTGAAACATTTTTTTACAACATACAAAAAACCGTTATTGGCTTATTTTATATCATCAGTATAATTTCATAATTAAATCCATAACTAAAAACCTTTCAGTTTCCTATTACATATACTCAAACATTTTCACCTATAACATTTTATCCCTTACTAACAATGACTAATTCATTTAGCTAAAGACTGAAAGAAACATTATTCCTACTTCGTATTCTCTTACAACTACTTGGCAGGGAATACCTAGCCTTCAGTTTCCTGTACTCATCTTGTTCTCACTTTCCTCTATTAATTCTAATATCTTTTTCATTACACGAACTCAAATTTCCGATTATCTTACATTTGTTCTCCAATTATCTAAGTTTTCTACACATTCTTTTACTCTCATTCAACCAATTCATTTCTCCTCACATCGTTCCTGCATCTGAATTTGCCAATTATTTTCTTCTCTTTCATGCTTATGCATGCAACGTATTCAAGCAACCTTTATATCTCTGTTTCTAGTACTTAACCTCATCCGTAAATACATTTCTCTACATCTCACTCTTGTTGTCAACCTCGTTCTGATTCATCCACTCCACTGTTTATATCGTCCATTTATCTACCAAGCTACTCCCCGCGGCCCCACAATGCGTTCTTTTTGTTCGTAGACCATTCATGAAGAATTTTCTCCCTTACTTTCATCTTTAATTACTGACAAAAACACCTTCTTCACCTATCTGTCCTCTGCATCAAAAGTAATGACTTTCCTATTTCTCCACCTGCTTAAACATTTAATTCATTTATATTTGCTTGACTCCTGTAATACAATTTCTTACGGAGTCGTTTATATCCTCATTTGTTCAGCTTTTCTTTATAATTATTCTAATTTACTATTTTATTATTTTGTCGCAATTATTTCCTACCTAGTTGATGCATGTCAAGAATCATATTACTAAACATATAAAAACAAAATCATAAATTCTAATACGTAGAAATTGTGTCGTAATTACTTTAACTTCGGCTCCGCTGGCTCCAGGCATAAGTTCAGCGATTTTGCGCAAATTAATACCGCGAGTGAGGTTCATCTTCCTCGAATGAATTTTGAGGATATCAAGACGAGCTTCTTCGTTCGGTGGTGGGAATTCGATTTTACGATCGATACGGCCAGGTCGTAATAGAGCTGGATCCAAAATATCTATGCGATTCGTAGCCATAATCACCTAAATAATTGTATAAAACTTGTACAAAAGAAGTACTACGAGAAAGTACAAATATTTGACATACAAAAAAGAGTTTAGAGAACTTACTGATTCAACTGAAGAGTTCTGATTTTATTCTTTAAATCAGAATTATTCATTTTTTTAAAGAGTAAAAGTTATTTCAAAATTTAAAGTACATATTTTTAAAGTCAAACATAAAATTTACTTCAAAAATTATTGCTCTTATGAAGCAATTTTTTATAGATCGACGTACATAAGATAATCATGAATATCATCCAATAGTACTACCTTTGGCAAACCAGCACTAATAAATACTACTACCGTTAATAATTGTCAATTGCACATACCTTGATATTCTTTGTTGCTTCAAAACCATCCAACTGATTTAATAGTTCCAACATTGTTCGTTGGACTTCCGAATCGCCACCAGATCCTGATTCTATCCTCGATGATCCAATAGAATCGATTTCATCCATAAAAATAATAGATGGAGCGTGTTCTCTGGCCATCACAAACAATTCTCTCACCTAGAATTAACAATATAAAAAATAGTAACCAAAATTTTAATTAAATCTAAAATGGTCAAGGGTCTTTTAAATTTTCTACATCGAGCCGAATTAAATGACACTGATATAATTCACATAGTATGGAGATATAAATGTCTGCAACTTCGTAGTTTTTGGTTTTCTTCAAGAAGACTTACAATGAAATAAAATTTCACATCATAATTGCTTTAAAATGCTCCGGAAAAAGATCATATATTGTTTCAGAAAAAGAACTTAAGGAAAGCATTTGACACGATCTCACAGAAAATACTAATAGAAAAACTAGAGAAAAATGAAATTAGAGGAGTAGCGCATAAACTACTAACGCGCTATCTAACAAACAGGACGTATGTAGAGGAATGCATGAGCGAGAAAAGAGACAGAATTTGGCATACCAGAAGGCAGCGTTCTTGGACCACTTCTGTACCTCATATATATTAATGACATGAAGGACTTAGACCTCGGAGGAGAACAATACGTATTTGCAGATGACACATGCCTTATTTACCCAGAATAAAATATATACGAAACAGCGGAAAAAATAAATAAAGGATTAGAGACAAATAGTACATGGATGAAACCTAATATGCTAACGTTAAATATAGAAAAAACAAAATACATGATATTCAGACAGAAGAACACAACTAAGCATAAAGTGAATATCATGATAGGCGAGGAACAAATTGTAGAAACAGAATGCGTAAAGTACCTAGGATTATGCATTGACAACAAGCTGAATTGGAATAAACACACGAGCAGACTAGCGAAGAAAATAGCACCGATGACAGGAATGCTAAGGAGAGCAAGGAATACATTATCTTTAGCAAACTTAGAAAAAATTGCAAACGCGGATATCATCAGTCATATAGAGAATAACATCACACATTGGGGGACCACAAGTCAAAAGAACCGGAATTTAATTCAAAGAATACAATCCAAAGCAATAAAAACATGAGAGGATTAAGTATTAGAACAAGAACAAAAAACATCCATTCAAACACAATGACCCTCCAATCGATACAACCAAGCAATGAAAATAATACTGATAAAACGAGGAACCATAAGAAGCAAAATGTCTTTACACACAGCAGATACAAGGCATGGATATGAAACCAAATGAGCAAAAAACATCATAATGGACACGCCACGAACTGAAATTGGAAGAAGAAGACTGAAGTATGCAGTATCAGTAGAATATAACAAAATGCCACCTCAGATACGCGTTATACAGAACCTAGACACACTAAAAAGAAGAGTCAAAGATTACTACATCACAGAGCAGTACAAATAAAACAAATAATGTGCAATAATTAAAACTGATGAAATTAATAATCAAATCAGTGCAGCAAAAGTATGTAAATAAGCAATTTATGACATTGTACGAGGACTGTTCTCTTTCCGCTGAGCCTAGCAAAAAAACAGTTGATTTACAAAAAACATTTATTTATAATTTTTCTAAGTATTCTCCACCACAGTCAATGCATTTTGCATCCGCGAAAACCATTCTTGAAAACATTTTTTCTAATCTTCGGGCCGAAGTTTGTTTATTTCATTTATAAAGGCATCAACCGCGCTTCTTCGGCCGATGTAAATCATAAACCCCATAATTTATCTTTTACCCGCGGAAATAAGAAGAAATCATCATATGCTAGGTCTGGACTATACGGCGAATGACCCATTATTTCTATGTTTTGGGCATTCAAATACTCATTTGTTCGAGCAGCAGTGTGAGCCCGAGCATTATGATGATGCAAGATAATCCTTCCTCTTGGACGTTTTTCGCGAACCTTTTGTAGAACCTGAGGCAAACAAACTGTAGTGTACCATTCTGAATTAACAGTACGTCTATCCTCCAGTGCTACACTGGAAACATGCCTAGTAATTCCAAAAAAAGTGGCAGCCATCTTTTCGTTTCGGCTTTTTTCACGAACAACTTTTGTTGGAGCCGACATATTCTCAAAGACCCAAACTGGCGACTGTTGCTTTTGTTCGGGATCATAGCAGTATACCCATGTTTCATCACCTGTCATGATGTTATACACCAAATTAGACGATCCACGGTCAAAGCGATCTAGCGTAGACGGTCCTCTTTTGGAGCTGAAGTCAAGTTGTGGGAATCCACCGAGAACAAAGCTTACGGAGTTTCAAATGTTTGTGTACAACAGTGCACAAACAATTGCTTTCTCACCAATCTTTAAAATTGCTTGAATGTTTCTGACAGTAATATGCCGGTCCTCTTTAATCATGTTCTGAATAAGATCAATATTTTTTTCTGTAACTGCCGTTTTTAGCTTAAGAGCTCGAAAACTATCATTTAAGGAAAATCGACCGAGTTGAAATTCATTGTACCATCGTTTTACGGTAGCGAAGCGGCACGACTTATCACCAAGAACTCGATTGATCTCCTAAAAACATTCTTTACGCTTTAAGCCGCGCTTGAATTTGTAAAAAATCACAGTCCGATAATGCTCCTTGTTCATTTCCATTACTTATTGGCGAAAGGATTACTTTAAAACTTATGTAACAAACAATCACGTATATTTGACTGTCACTTATAAACAACTAGATTGAAATGTCAAACAAAATTTGTTACAAATATATCATCGCCTACTAGATAGGCTCAGCGGAAAGAGAATAGCCCTCGTATAATAGTACACTTTTTCTTTTTGATAGTGTTAGTATAGTATTATCAATATTTAATTATCGACTTTAATTATCGCCTAATATGACATTAAAATGTCATATTAGGCATTAAGTTACAACTTCGTAACCAAACACAAAATGTATTTGAAATATATGTTGAAGTGAATAAATAATTATCTGAAATCAGAAAAAATATTGGATTGGAAAACATCTGAATTTTTGGATTGCCCGCTTTCAATTTTCTTCAAATTGTACACGTAGGTAATTGATGCCTGGTAAATTCTATTGGTTATATACACAGTATCTCTGAGGTCCTCCAGCCCCGATAAACTTTTGAGCGCAAGGATATAAAAAACAAAATCATTAAACATAATAATGTGCCGCAATCATGAAATTGATTCTTACATGAAAATTGCAAAAATGACAAAGTTAATAACAAGTTGCCTATGAACTGTTTAATATAAGCCTTAATTAATCATTTAAAATAAAACTGAAAGTAGACTTACCATTCTCGATCCTTCACCGATAAACTTCTGTACCAATTCTGATCCTGATACACGTATAAATGTACACTCGGTATGATGAGCAACTGCTCTAGCTAATAAAGTTTTGCCCGTACCGGGTGGACCATAAAGTAATACGCCCTTCGGTTGAGCTATACCCAAAGCATCAAACAATTCCGGATGTTTAACGGGCAATTCAATGACTTCTTTAATTTCTTTAATTTGCTTGTCTAAACCCCCAACCATTTCATATGTTGAATCCGGAACCTTTTCGACCATCATCAAAGATACTAGAGGATCAACCTGAATAGTAAATTTACAATCAAATAAGACCATGCAAAACATCCTAATAGAGTCAAATCGTTTAAAGTTGAAATTTTGCCACTCTAATAAACGCCTTCATTTTCTGTTTAGAGATGGAACAACTTTCTTTACTGGTACAAGGATCTTTCTTTACTGGTACGAGGATGTATTGAAAAATTCTTAACTTACTATAGAAACAAACAAAATTTGAAAGTTAAAATATTTTATTATTCAATATAATCTCCTCTTAATTGGATACATTTATTACATTGAACCTGCAACGCCGCTAGATCTTTTAAAAAAAAAATTATCTTTCTCTGCAAACCAGGCCTCCACAGCTTCTATCACCTCTTCGCTGGAAAAAGATTTGTGTGCAGGGGCATTGTGCTGCAAAAACAAAATACCTTTGGACAACTTTCCGGGCAATCCCAAAAAACTGAAACAAGAACTTTTCCAGCAGATTTTTGAACACGAAATTTCTTAGGCCTTGGAGAACTATAGTGTCTCCATTCCATCGATTGCTGCTTTGTTTTGGGTCGTAGAAATGTACCCAAGTTTCATCCATAGTAACAACATGGCTTAAGAAGTCTGCATCTTTTTCAAACCGAG
>WYDF02008235.1:0-13782 GCA_009867245.2 Adranes taylori
AACAAAGACAAGATACCTATTCATGTCGGAAAAACGCCCACACATATGCAACATGAAGAAGAGATGACATCTGCATCCCAAAAAGTGTTAACTCAATCGCATATACAGCTATCAAAATGTTTAATACACTACCGAAGCAGATAAGAAGCATAAACACTCGAAAGTTTAAACAAAAATTAACAAAAGTGCTGTTGAATTTCTTTAAAGTGTGAATTTCTTTAAAGTGCTATTGCAATTATTAGTACAACTATCAGTTTTCTTTTTTTTTTCGTCTTTGGCCTTCCGCTTTCATTCTTGTGTTTCCTCCATATTATGTCGTATTTTTAAATAGTATTTTAGTATTTTTTAAGTTGTATTTTAGTATATTTTTAAGTTCTTAGTATATTGCAGTATTTTTTAACCTTGGCGTTGTAAGTCTTACAATATACGTTTATTATTATTATTATTTATCAGAATTACACATAATTTCCTGAACTCGCAACGCGCAGTGGTTTTTATTTTGAAACCACTATTTATTTAGATGTTTACAATGACACTAGAAATAACGAGAACTTCCGAAATAGTTTTTCTTTTTCTCGATGTTCAATGTATTTAAGTTGCGACAATTTGAGTGCACGCTTCATGGGTTTAGGCGGTTCTGAACAATATGTGGAGGTTGATGTCAGTCCAATCCTTAATATTTCTGAGACAAATACTAGGTGGCTTAAAAGTCATCACCTTATCCGAATATGGTTTCATTTTTGCAAATGGCGTCTTATGTCATCGGGAGTTTGACATTTGTTAAGTGAACAAACAGAATACACGAAGACAAACCAAGGATCGACAGACTCTTCAAGAACGCGAAATAATTATGACAATGTTTTTGACAAATAAGCGGTCAATGTGAATTTCGTCGTCGATTCACCAACTGGGCAAATACTGTGACGTTTAGCCGGTCGGCTCGATGAGGCTGGGTCAACACGGTACAGAGGCCGACCCCGGAGCGGCAGGTTGGTCCAGAACATCGTTGCAGATGTCCAAGAGGAGCCTCAAACATCAACTACGACGACGGGCCACGTAATTCCTTTACATCGAATTTTGGTGAAAGACTTGAAGATGTTACCATACAAAGTCCAAACAGTGCATCAGATATTGCCTAAAGACCGCCAATCGCGTTTAAATTTCAGCCAAGCCCTCCAAAACCTCGACCCCGTTGAAGATGATTTTTCCATTGAAAACCATCATGAGCGAGGAGGTGCAGTTTCACCTATGCGAAAACGTGAATAAGCAAAATTATCGCTACTGGGGCACTGAAAATCACGAAGTCATTACCTCATTACCTTGAAATGCACGATGTCATTACCTCCTCTCAAAGTCACTGTTTGGTGCGGGGTTTAAGGAGGAAAGGTGATTGGCCCATATATTTTCGAGAACGGGGTCAGCAACACTGTTATTGTGACTAGTGACTAGTCAAAGACTTCTTGCTGCCAAAAATTGAGGAATGCAGGACGGTGCAACCGCACACGCAACACGAGCGACAGTGGATTTCTTCAGCTAGCGTTTCCGGGCCGCTTAATCTCTCGTTTTGGCGATTTGCACTTCCCCGCAAGATCGCCCGCTATGACCCTTCCAGACTTCTTTCTTTGAGGTTTTTTGAAGTTCTGTGTCTATACGAACCTTGTCGGCCCTGAAGGAGAACATCCGACTAGAAGTGGAGAATTTATCGGCAGAAGTTTTGACAAAAGTCTTGGGAAATGCTGTGAAATGAAACGAGCCCGAATGTGCATCAACTCTGGCGGCGGCCACTTGACCGATATTATCTATGCGACTTAATGGAACAAAATTTAGATATCTAAATAAAGATAATCAACAAACAGAACCAATTGTTTTTATTTACAAACAAAGGTACTGCCTTAGGAAATTGAGTAAGGACTTTTGCGCTACCTTGTAGTTTTTTTTTTAATGTGGCGTATTCCTTTACTTTGAAATACTGTAGGATAACCCTCAAAAACTAGTATTTGGTGCTGAGGATCTTAGTTCCATATGAGTGTATAATCGGTTAACAAAATTTTTATATTTTACTAAATATCGAAATATGAGGTCCGTTCATAGTATTAGTGTTAGTCTTCATATGTCTAGGGCCTAAAGTAGCACGAAATAATTGCATCATTTTACAATACGATGTTGTAATCCCATATTAAGTCTGAGTAGTCAATATAGTTTTCATATCTGTAAAAAGTCTACGCACCCCTCTTCTAAACTGTTCGTCCATACTCCGCTTTGCATTAGCGAGCAATACGCTTTTGAAGCTCCCTCCTATCAGACTACTGTATTCAGAAAGCATTTTACCGATTACATTTACCCACCTCCTTCCTTTAATAAATAATTATATGTAATGTCTTATAACTAACCTTGTTATCTGAAGTTCCACCAACGGCAACGTGTCCTCGAGGAGAAATACTGATATTGGAAGGTTCATAATTTAATTTAACTGAGCTAACTTTCCTATTATCTTGGATGACAAGTAATTCTTTAACTGTTGCAATCACAACAGTATTGTTTTCCTTAAGAATATCCATACCACGTGGCTGAGCTCCTAGTTTTAGGTCTTCAGGAATATAAATATTGCCTAAAAAGATATGATCCATCAAAGAACAAGATCAAAAACTAACTGATTTATTAACCAAGGCAAACCAATTTGATGATGTAACTTACATTGAATAATTATTTTATATAATTGGTCTGAACAGTCAGTAAAATCGGTCAGTGACATAAAGTCAGTAAAATCGGGATAGAAATTTAATCTACGAAAACGGACCAACAGTGTACATGTACTTACGTACGATGCAATGCCTGCATTCCGTAGAATTGGTCACTTACAACTGATACGATAGTGAAGATTGTATACAAACGTTGCGTTAGATTTTACCGTTGTATCGTTGCAGAAAGAGGATGAAAGTTTAAGCGCATTGGAACTGCTTGGAATCGAGTTTAGAACGATAAAAGAGTTTAACGAAACAGGTGTCATTGTTGAAATGCTGAAATCGGATCTTTTCCCGTGAGACGAATGTCGTATACATTTAAAAAAGATACGATGTGTATGATCTCATGATTTCTTGAATAGTTATGAAGCTGCTTGAAGCCGTGAAATCTTATTCATGGGTGATAAATATTTACTGTAGAAGAGTCAATTAATGCAGCTCTGTATTCGCATTCCTGCAACCAGTTACAGAAAATAATTCCTTGTTTTCCAGCGTAATTAATATTTAGCGTCTTATTAATCGAAAAAATTGTGCAACTTCTCAAACGACAAATTCAAATGCAAAAGGAGGGCTTTTCAATAATATTCGATGCCGATTCAGAAAATCAAAACGTCTTTACAATGTGTACGGAAAAATATTCCAAAATTCATTTATACTACAAATTGGCCAAGTGGAAGTCCTCCTCTTAGCATCGGAAAGTCACAAATAATGAATCAAGCCACCAGTTAAAAATATTCCATTTGACACGAATCGTGCAGCCATTTATGAGTAACCTAACCGTCTTCGTCTAAACTAATATTACGTAATTATGAGCGCTTAAAATATTGACAAGAAAATGGTCATACCGGTTTCTGTATCGTTGGTTGCCTATAGTGCTGGACATTAGGAGGGAGGTGGCGCCATGATGAAAGGAAACAAACATTATGACGCCGCGTTTGGTTATATTATTTTAATTATTTTTAAAGCTAGATGTCACTACACTCGTAAGTGAGTTTAAAAATAAAAGTAACTACATTTGAACTTTAAGCAAAAGATGTGAAAATACTGCAATTTCTGTAAAAGACAAAGATAAGATATACAACTTGAATAAATCGCAATAGATTATAAAGAAATTTCAAAAATTGAAACAAAATTCAAAATTTTAAAGAAAATTTCTAGAACCAAACCACTATTTCTATAACCACTATTTGGACAGTGGTTTAACAAAAATTTTTACAAAACAAAAATAGAAAATCGCATAAATCAAAATTTATTATTCAATTTGCACAAACTACCTTCGATATTAATTCTTCTCAAGGAATCATCGATACCGCATGTATAAAGAATACCATCATGAACGCGTATGCCATTTATTTGATTTCCATGTCCATGTCCCTCAATGCGATCATTGGTACCATCTGATGCGGACCACGTTGCAACGAAACCATCATGTGAACCGGTAAAAATGTTTGAATGATCTTCGCTTAGACACAGTACCGTTATTGGTTTGTTATGACCTATTGATTGAATAATAAATAGATTTACAATGTAGTGCTGGCTATTTATTGTATAACATGTTAAAATATTTGAGCTTTAACCGATACATATTGTTCAAAACTAACATCCTATTAATTTAATAATCACGACGTTTACTTATAGACATCAAGAGCAAGTAGAACCTTTGAATAATACAGTAGACTCCCAATTATCTGAGTCTCGGGCCACCGAGTCTGGGTTAACTAAGCTACTCATCGGAAGATAAAAAATAAAAATGAAGCTCTTAATAGCGAAATTTAATTACGACGAGAATCAATGTTTATTCGTTTTACAAGCGATGCCGAGCCTAAGATGTCTCTACTGACTGTTGAAAGATCAAGACATCACGGTCTCCCTCTCCTACATACATAGTACTGTACTTCAGGAGTGATTTTAAAGCGTCTGGTTTGAACGCAACGCTTTTTTAACTCCTGTGTGAATGAAGCCTTAAGCGCACAAAAATTACTATTCGTCATTCTCGTTTAACGACGTTGTTTTGTTCGTTCAGTGTTTGGAAAAATGGAGACATAAGCGGTCGACACACGAACATTAGAGTAAAGATTTTACTTGATGAAAATGATTCTTTGACGTTGTTCACAATTTTTAGCTTAATAATTGGTTTAGTTCCCGAAACCGTTCGCTAAAAGTTTATTTAAAATAAAAGTGGATGAAGACGAGGTATTGTATTCTATCCTTTTAAAATAAATCAGTTAATACATATACAATTAATAGTAGAAATGTGCATTCTTACCTTTAAGAATTCGAAGAGGTTTCTCCGGATTATTAACATCCAAATAATTAATATGACCGCTAAGTGACACCGTCAACAGATAATTTCCCTGCCATAAGCATGACACCTGCTGATCTTCAACCGTATCGCCCATCTTAAATTCTGATACAATTTGGCGGGTTTCGACATCCCATAGTTTCGATGTTTTATCCCCACTTGCTGTTAACAATTGTCGACCATCTGGAGACCAAGCAACGGCATATACTCCACCACCGTGCGCTGGCGAACCAACTTCACCAACTGTGAAGAAAATGTTATGTACTATACTGCTCCAGTTATATTAATGATTGTCCCTATTAATAAAAAGACGGAAAGCTTTCTTTGGGAGAACTTAATCTTTTCTTAAAAGAGTATAATGGAATTAGAACCAAAAACTAGTCAAAGCTTAAACGTCATGTCATACTTGACAAATTTCTTTAAGCAAACATTTATATTAATTGTATAAACTGGTTGATTGCACTGATGCCTGCTACTAGGAGCTTTCAATCTACATACCTAAATCGGAAGACGTTCCATCATAGAGAAAAACTTTTCCTTCAAACCCAGCCGATGCAAAAAGATTTCCCGATGGTGAATATCTAACAGCTTGTACGAATCGTGAATGGTCTTGTTTCGTCATTTTGAATTTAAAAGGTGGACCTTCGAATACCGCTATAGTATTGTCTTCTGAACCAGTTATTATCCTAAAATTATATAACAAATAATGTATCTTTACAATTACATTCAATATTTCAGATTAACTCGTAAATATATAGTCCGTCAGTACGCTAAAAAGGATTTAATAAAAAGGAATTATTTATTTGTAATACCTAAATGGTCTGCTGGGTTTAAAATCGCACGAATTAATGGGTTTCGATTGCCCGGAAATCTCACCAACTGATGTACCCGTCTCGGACATAAAAACATGTCCAAATCGCTCGCGCCCTTCACCAACAGCAACCATGCGTTGATTGTCCGGTGACCAGGCGATGTCCTTTATTGGGCCACCTATCGGATGAAATTCATTCTTCAGGATATGTTCCTTGTTGACGGTATCCCATATACGGATTTTGCCGGATTGATCTAATTAGATACACATCAATTCATTTTACACCAATTGCATGTTACATCTAACCAGGAATGTGGCGTTATTACAAAAATATAGCGACTCCGACTCCGGGTCGATTATTTCAACTCCGATTCCGACGCCTTGAGCCATAATATGAATTATTAATAATTACAATGCAGATTTGTTTATACATAAAAGAAACATTGTTCCTATTCGTATATAAAACAACATTTTTATCCTTTTCGTACCGAATACGCTTTGCTGGAGATCTTGTAGCACACTTAGCTCTTCAGCAAACCATACATGCTCAGTTGTGAGGGAGAGGTTGTGGGTGAGAATGGAAGATGTAGGGATATCAAAAGGAATGACGAGAATGGTAAAGGATATGTATGAAGGAACGAAAGTTACAGTGAGAGTGAACGAAGAGGTATCAGCATGTTTCGAGACCCACAGAGGAGTCAGATAGCGTTGTCCTCTTAGTGCTACACTTTTCAACATCTATTTGGCAGACTTAGAGGAAGTCATGAGAAAAGGGCAACGGGGGGAATTGTAAGTGGAAAGAAAAAGGTGTGGTCCAAAAGGTAAATGAGACCAGATTAATTGAAAGTATGATGTGGAAAACCGTATAATGGCATCTCCCTTAAATGTCATATATGTGAACATTTCTGCTAATTCTACATGTCTTACGTAAGCCTTAAAATTAGCTTAAGATATTAAATTCAAATCAGAACTTGTTTTATTAGGCTCTTGAATTTAAAGCACCCTTGTAATAAAGATTTAAATAATAATTACATGCAATTTGCACTCTAGTTTATTAAAAACTCACCTCCTGAAGCGATGTAAAATCCACTGGGTGAATATTTTGCAACATTAACAGCACAAGAATGTTCTGTATATACATCAGCAATGGCAGGATTCTATAAAGTAATTTAGGTATGAAAATGCGTAGGAAATAACATATCTACATATTACCTCAATATTTCTGATAATAACAGAGTTTCCATTGGTATATAAGAAATTTTTGCCCTTTGGGTCACTTCCTAATACTATAGGCTGTCCTCTCTGTGTTCGCGGCAGAGTTGAATAGATCGATTCTAAAAGTTATAGGTTAAAATTAAGGAGTGCCGATTGATATTTAACATAGATAAATGAAAATTAAGACGAAATGAATAATTATTTGATAAGAAAAATCATTTTAAATTGAAGATAAAATTACTTACTCAGGCTATACGACATTTCGTTCACTACACTAATTTCTTACAGAAAATGTATTAAAGTTATATAACTATATTTTATTTAAATTATTAGTGTTTATGATATGAATAAAATAAAAAATTGGCACAAAAACACGGTTATGTTTATTCATCGGCCATTTTCTAATTTCGAGTTCACACTTCACATTCGATATAACTCGTTCATTTACCAAATATGGTAATTTCATGTGAAATCATCGAAAAATTGTTGTCAGTAGTGCATATCTAGTCAAATAACAATCTGATGAGCACAGTATTCCATAAAGTAAATGTATAAAACAATACAAATTGTACTTTAGGCGTGTTAATTATCTTTTATTATTGCTTATATTATGCCGGCTCATTTAAATTCAAATAGAATTAGAGGTTAAGAGGAGCGCTTCCGGTATTTTTGGAACTAATTTATTATACGAGTGCTAATGAAAACATTTACTGAATATTCCAAGTAGATCAACATAAACAAATATACTTGTTAAATAGTATTTACGTATTATAAAAACTATTCTTCTAACTAAAACTATTTTTCTAAAGTATAAAAATAATTATTTTTATACTTTAGTAAAATAGTACATATATTCAGGGATGCAGTGGGCCCGGAACACACCGGAACGATGTCCCGACACTTTTTTAAGAGGCGGAACGTGTTCATGAACTTTTTATAGCATTTTTATATAATTTTTTCTGTTATTATTATACTAGAGCTCTGCATCACTAGAGATTATCCCAATAAGTTTTTGTTTACCTAAAGCCGTTCCGGAACGTTTTAGGTTCCGTTCCAATACTTCATATTTTAGCAAATCATCACTGCACATATTGTATAAAATATACAAGTTCTTCAACCAAATCTTAAAGTCTTATTTAGTTATAATCACTTTTGTTAGTCTTTGATTTTTAATTCCTTTGTTAGTCAAGAAAATGAGAATGCATTTTCAATAGACATCTTCCCATGTGTTTCTAATACGTGATGCGTATTAGAAACGTTTTTAAAGGACGTGACAAAAACGTTTCAGACCGGTATAATGTCCGCGTTTCGAACCCATTGCAATGATACGTTTCGCACCTGTTTCAAAGCGGTATAAATGTTCGCGTTTGCGGCGAGAAAAGAAGTGTGCGAGTAATCACATTACATGCAATAAGTTTCCACTCGCTCAGTAGCCAATTGGCTAATAAATCCGCCGACTAGTAGCTAATAAACTTGCACAATGTAATCGAGCCTTAGAAAATCCCGATGAAACAATTGAGAAAAAGGTATCAAATAAAAAGAGACAGATTAGAGAATTCATTTTTACAAACACATGATTCATAGCCGTCATGATTAAATCAAAATAATCGCTATTAAATTTTCTATGTCGACGGTGAATTTAGTACGGTACAAGTGTGTTAGTACAAACATACAGAGCATTTTAATTGTTTACGCATTTATATGTAGCTCTCGATTTCAATAATCTCTTAGAATTTCGTTTGTGTGGCAGGTATGTAAAAACTTTTGTATATCTGATTTAATAACAAATTGTTTTAATCGTTTGGCATTTATATGTGCAGATTCATTATAACATAACTTTTTTAATATTCTATATACTTATAAAAAATTAGAAATGTTAAATAAAAACTGTCCTTTTCTTTTAAATGGTTTAATGATTAACAAAACGGTAAAAACAAGAATAATGGTATATATCAACATCTCTTCACGCGCACTCTCACCTCGTTAACTCACTCTCCTAAAACTGACTGACTGACTGACCCTCTCCTTTTGATGACAAACTCACATTTACACTACATTGGGGTTACAAAATTTACATATATAAATATAATTGTTAATAAAGGATATTTCTTTAACATAAAATAAAATCCTCGTTTTTAAACAAATAATAAATATTTATTGTTTATATGTAACATGTTACATCACGCGAACATCAGAATCTATGCGTTTCAAAACCGTTCCAATTATACGTATCAAAACCGTTCCAACATGTATTAATTAAGATTCGAAGAATTTAAAACCTTATAAGGTTTTGAATTCTCATAATCTAAATTAAAAACATTTAAGCATATTGTTGAAATGGTTTAGAATTGCTTAATATAATTCGGTTCAAGTACTTTAAAGCAATATACGATACAAAATACTTTATTGTGATTTTAACCTGTTTTTATTTTTTCTTGTTGCTTTATTTTTATGAAGGACGAAAAATCAGATAAACTACTTAACTATTTGAATTTATTAATTTAATAAAATTAAAATAAATGACTAATAACCTAAATGACAAAAACCTAAATAGATAAAAAGACGCTTAAAAATAAATGTAATTAACCTACAATTTCTAATGGCCCTACAAGTAAGTCCAAGAAACCTACAGTTTCGTCATTTTATTTTCCTTCTGGTTTTAGCCATCTTGAGCCAGTTTTCAATAGTGGCTTATATTTTAGTCCGATGTGGTTTTTAAACCTCAAGTACATCTCAAATAATTTATAAATGATTAAATAATTAAATGGTGAAGAATCACTTTGAAGCTTCAAGTTCAAGTGATTCAAGGCTTCAAATACATCAATCAAATATGCTAACCTAAATGACAATTGTTCATTGTTGAAGGTTTGCAGAAAATCGTTATTGTTAGGCTGAATTTAATTGTTAGATTAGATTTTACTTTTATATTTTTAATGATGTGTTTAGTTATTAATCTATGTTTATCTTGTTTCTTTAAATTTTATTTTATTGGATGTTACTTTAAAGGTTCAAGCGTTAAGTTCTTGTATGAACGTATCAGGCGGTTCTTTTTTCTTAACCCCTCTGATGGCTATTGCTTTGTACCTTTCCTTGGTTGCTGCAGATCCTCTCTTCTTCTGGTTCGTCCTTTATTCATGTCTGCTCTGCCGCAGCTGAAAAGAGACAGATTAGATGTATTTAGACCCGATGATCCCAATGTCTTCTTCAATCTTTAGGATTTTCTTCGGATGTTTTACTTAATAGTTATATATTGGATGGTTTATTTGAGAACGAGATCTTCCTTTCAATTGTTTTCTTTGTATCTGTAGGTAACTGGTTCTTTGTGGTAAATACAGTATTCGTTCTATTTGTCCTACTGCTGATTCCCGCGGAATCACTTGCTTACTCTTGTATGGAGTTTTTGAACCTTGTGCAGTGCGGGCCTCTTCAACCCCACACTGGAAGTGTGATGCTGTGGGTGCCACGAGTTGACAGGAGGGATAGACCGCTGGTGGTGTGTGGTTAGCCACGGACCCGACATCTTCCCCATCACTTCCCTCAACTACCGGCGGATGGACTTCCTTCCACCCTCTTCCTTTCTAGTGCTTTCTCTATTTCTTCTTTTTTCGCAGATAGTAACTCTCCATATTCCACTTCGATTTTCATTTCGCTTTGATAAGGTCTTGTTGGGATTCCCAATCACCTTGTGATGCCGCCAGTTCTCCTGTTTTCCTTGTTACGGCCTTGTAAAAATCATATATGTCTTCCAACATCTGCCTACACAATCCTAGATATCTCGGATAATTCTCTGACTCTAACGTCTTTTTAACGGAGTTTATTTCTTTTTCTACGAGTTTTCTTCTCCTTTCTACTTCCCCGAATGCATCTGCCATCCCCGACTGACTTGCTTCCAGGACCTTTACGCATTTCAAATACGTTTTCCACCCTCAATCGTCGAAACTTATAACGGCTATACCTTCTTGATATAATCGCCTGTCATTTTGACTTATGAGTTCTAATAAATATATAGCTTGGGCTTTCTTCTTTGCCGCGTACGCTCTTCGCCCGAGTTTTGCTGAATTGTCTTTCATCCATACAAATTACTCTGCTAGTTTCCCCTCCAACTTTCTCTGATATGCCATTGTCTTATCTATTTGCTCTGAATACTTGACTTGGATGTTGTCGTCTTCCGTCTTTGCTGGTTTGAGTGCCCTTTGTTTAGTAAATGAATAAAGTGTACATCCCGCTCAACGATTTCTCGTATGATAATAAACATTTTTCCGAACTACTTTATATTTAGACGTAATTTTTTTTGACTTAATCTTGCCTTTTAATTTTGTAATTTTTGCTTCTGACGGCTGCATTTAATTAAATTTGTACTAATTACTTTACTGTTTTTATGCATGTGGGTCTCAAAGAACTCTATAAGGCTCAATTTATTTGTAAAATTAAATTTGTAATATTTAATTACCTTGCTTTATGTCAGTGGGTCTCAAAAGACAATATAAGGTAGAATTTAAATTGATAAATTAAATTTGTAAGATTTAATCCGCTGTTTTTATGCCTGTGGGTCCGAATAAATATTCATATTCTATTTTAAAAACAATTAGGGAAGAATCCGTGACGCTAAGCGAAAACGCAACAAATGTTTTTATATTGCATGATAATATAAGTCGATTACATTTGTATTAAATTACTTGTGTATATGTTTTACTATCAAAACAAAGATATAATATCACATTACGTTGCATTACATTATTATTTAATTATTTTAAACTATTTCAAACTAAAATGCATCAGCGAAATATATTACCTAATTGGTCGACGAGGTCCAATGTTTGAATGTTAATAGATGCAGAAATTATTATACTTGCTTACAATTGGATAAGAACATGTTTCATATATAAGATTGAAATTTTATATAATAAATCGATACTTTAACTTAGTACGTACTGCTGATAGTTTGATTTAATAACATCCTCGATTTCCAGACTTAAGTAATCCAAAACTGCCAATAGTACGGCAACTTAAACTCTGCTTTCATCTAGCCAACAAGTATATTATAGCATTACTAGCTCATACTTGTTCAACAGCATGAAATTAAAGAATAACAGTCGTGTGTGTGCAACTGTTTTCTGACTCAGACATGAAGGTATGTCGAAGGTGGGATGGTGCAAGCGAGACCTGTCTGAATATCTCGAGAACAACGATCGAATGGATGAATTAGTGTTTCCTTCGAAAATACAGACACATTGCTCGAGACTTGTGCAATTAGGTCTACACACTTTATGATTGATCAATATAATGTTTACGTATTTTATTGCTCCATATTTTTGGAGGATGCTCACAGGAATGCTGAATTTTCTTTTCATATTCCCAAATCCTAAACCTGATTTACTTAATACCAAATTTACACGCGTACGACGCGCATCTTTTTTCTGAAAATCTTACTGAAATTTAAGTGTGCGCTTGATACGCGGAGATTCCCAACTTCGGGGATTCCCAAACCAAAATGATGCATGCATTGCGAGTCGAGTACTTATCGCTTACGCCACATTGCTCGTTTGTTTGAAATTGTTTTTAGAGTATATAAAGTACTGTGTCTCCTAGACTCTTCTCTACATTCTGCATTGAAACACATACCAGTATTCATTTTGTTTTAAACGAGCGAAGGTGATTGTGTGGTTTTCCTTCTTTGAACTGTAACTAGTAGGTAAAAATGAGTTCGTTTACGGTCGGCGAAAAAATAAAAATAATTCGCCTAGCTGAGGAAATTGGTAATTTTGCGACTGCGACTGGCCATATATATGAATTCCCAAATCATGTGTAAGAGATTGTAGAAAGAAAAAAGAGAAGATTATGGATGGTAATACTGTTAAAAGTAGAAGAGCATTTCGCGGTGGAATCCCAAAGTTTCCACGAGTAAAAGAGCAGTTGTTTTGTTACATTCAAGTTAGACACGAGGAAGCATTTGCTGTTTCAATAGCAATGACATAAATCCCTAATTTTAAAGCAAGCTGAGAATGTGTAAATCGTTTTATGAATAGACATGGACTATCAATAAGAAAAGGTACATCTATTTTCCAACGTGTGACGAAAATTAAAAAACTTACTGGCATTGCAAAGATACGTTATTCAGTTACGACAAATAACATTTTAATGGGGCAGATAGGAAATCAGACACCAGTTTACTTCGACATGCCAGCAGATTCAAAAATTAATGCTGTCGGGGATAAAACTGGTCGCTTGCGTACTTGTGGTTATGAAAAACTGCGTTGTACAGTCATTTTGAAAATACTTGTAGCCGGCAAGAAACTTCCACCATTTATTGTAATTGAAATAAAAACACTTCCAAAGATTGAAAAATTACCTGCTGGTATTATTTTTAGGTGCCAAGATAAAGGATGGATGGATAATGCGTTAGTTTCTAGAGTGGATAATGCGCGGTTTTCTAGAGTGCTCTATTAAAACCTAAAAGTCTGTTAGTGAAGGGCAGTTTCCGCGGACATATAACGGACAACGCGAAAAAAATGCTTCGAGAAAGTAAATCAGTGCAAGTTTGCATTCCTGCTGGAGTGACATCATTATTCCAGCCACCCGATGTTTGCATTAATCAGCCTTTCATAGCTCATTTGAAACATTTTTATTCCCGAATTGATGGCAGCTGCAGTCCGTGCAACGGCAGGGAAGCTCAAAAAGCCGAGTTTGACAATGTACCAGTGGATTTTGGCTGC
>WYDF02008246.1:0-13782 GCA_009867245.2 Adranes taylori
CCTGTTTCAAACTGATGATTTTATTTAGAAATTCATTTAAAATAAATATTTAGGCAGGCTGAGGACTAGGGATTTATGGGTACGCGATTTATAGATTTATAGGGATATATAGGTTACGTGTCTTTTATGTACTTTACCCTAAACAACTATTGAGTTAATTGAATTTTATAAACGAGTGTGTAAGATAACAGTCAAAACTTAAATCTTTAACTTTTATTTTATGTGAAATATAATAAAACGTATATAAAAGATGGGGTAGCGATCAGGTCCATATAGGTATGCAATACCTATAGGTATATGAAAGATATAGGATTCATGTTTTGACAATTTTTACTATTTCACCTTAGTATGTCTCCTTTATTCACATCAGTGCAAACCATATATATATATATGTAATTCAAAGAGGAGACTCCAAGGAAAAATGTACCACATAAATTTTTTTTCTAAATAATTTTTTCTTGCTCAAACATTTCAAAGAAATTCGTATTTCTCGGTGTCTGTACGTACGTGCGGATGTACTTATATTGATTTGCCTGAAATTTAGTAACAGGTACACATAAGTGTTCCGCAAAAACGATTTTTCCATTCTTTTTTTAATCCAACAAATGCGCCATTTTATCACAAAAAATTCAGTTATTAAACTAAGATGCTGAAATTCTGCACACATATAGAGGCTATTATTATGCGTCGAACAAATGAAGTCCGATGTCTCTATCTTGTACAGAATGCGACGTTCAAAGTTTGAAAATGATTTTCGACATATCTCAAAAACTGTAAAAGATTCGAATAAACTTTGTTTTATAGTCTACCTAAAGTCCCTTCATTTTAATTTCAAACACTTTTTTCTAAAATCACAATTTAACATATATAGAGGTTGTTTTTTTTTTGAAAATTTGGCGGTCCATTTTCTCTAAAAGTTTTCACATAATTTTTTTTTAAATATCTTGTATCGAAAGATACTTTAATTTTCAAGGGATTAAGCGAGTTTAAAAAAAAACGGGCGACTTAGTAACGGGTTAATTAGAATTTTTTCTGCCCTAAATATCTTGGTTCCTATGAAAGTTGGAAAAATGAAACTCCGGGAGCATATGCAGGTCTACGAAACCACAATTGTACCAATACAAACAACTGAATATACTGAAGCTCTTTTGAGCAATATATTTTTTCTTCAAAAAACTTTTTAGTAAGGCCCTGTATATTTCACACACTTATATAGGCCTTCGTAATTATATTTAAAATTATACCACACACGAGGGGTCTGACTCTTATCGCTTCAAGGATATTATCCTTAATATCTTAAAATTTTACAATTTGTCGCCATGGAAACCGACATTCAACAGTCATATATACATGTAAGGCCAAAATAATAGCACATATATGCATAGTTACAGGAAAAATATTTTACGTTGCATGCGACCTTTCGATTGTGCTTTTGCAATTGAATAAATGTTGTTATCTGTGGCGGATAACAACATTTATTCAAGGACACTCACGAATAAATGGATACTCACGAATAATCCTTATTCACGTATCCGTGAATAAGGATTATTCACGGATACGCTATAATTTTGGAAGGTGTTCAAAATGATTATTTTATTCAGAAATTCAGTTTTAAAACAAGAATACAGAAATTTTTATCGCATATAGTATCTTGCATTATGCGTCGAAAAAACTTGCCTGAAACTGATGTTGAACGCGACGTTGCGACGTTTAAAATTTTACAATTTTTTCGATATATCTCAGGAACAATAAGAGAGTATACTTAAGTAAACTTTATTGTGCAGGATAACAAAAGCTTGTTGAAATTTATCTGAAACATTTTTTTTTGTAAAATTACACTTTAACGTATTTACTGGCTATTTTTTGTTTGTAAAATATGCGATCTATTTTCTAAAAAACGGCTACTGCACTACACAAAATATCTCAGTTGCTATGAAAGTTAAAAAATAAAACTTGGGGAACATGCGTAAAACCCAGGGACCTCAATTTTGCGCAAAGCAGACGCATGGCAGCATCCCACGCCAAAGCGGACAGAGAAGCTGGCCACGCAATATGCAAATATGGGGACCAGGGAATTAATGGGTAAGCGAATTCATGAGAAGACGAATTCTGAAGGCCAAGGCACGCCACGCCGTAGGCCGCGGCAAAGTGGACAGCGAAGCTGTCCGCGCCTAGGCAAATATGGGGGATTCATAGGTAGGCGATTTATAGGATAGAAGATTTATAGGTTAGACTAACTGTGATTAGTTTAAACAACTATTGTGATAATCGAATTTAATAGACGGGTTATAAGGTGACACAAAATTAAAAGATTCAACCTGTGTTTTATGCAAGATAAAACAAAAGGTAGGACTTCTAGTATATGAAAGATGGGTCGCCATCACGTCCACGAATTTTTTTAAACTAGATAAATCGCTTTAGCATTAAAGGGATTTTCGGCACAAGAAATTTATTATTTTCGGGCAAATGGACATAAAAAATTGTGTAGAAAAGAACAGGCCGTATACATGATAAATTGCGAGTGGAGAAAAAATATTTTAAATATAATGGAAAAGGCATCAGACAGCCTGTACATCAAGGTTTGTTTGAATGTCCAATGTTTAAAGCTTCAAAAATATATAAAAAGTGTTTTAAATTTATAACGTATAAATGCCTCGTTGGGTTAGAGATCGGTGGTACCAATTCCATTAGTAATAATACAAAGTGTGCAAAATTTGATAGTGTGATTTCGTAACAAAAAATGACGGATTCCTGCCATTTTAGATCGAGAAAAAATTAAAAGGTTTTTGATTGCGCAAAAATCGTGTGTACATGAGCAAATTTCTTTCTAATGGATTCATTAAATTAGGAGATCTTGGAACGTACATATGCACACACACACACATTTTTCGAAAACTACTTTTAGGGCTCAGGGAACTCCAAACCGTGCTCTCGGAATAAAATATTTTTAAGATTCATATATTGTCTATATACCTAATACTACGTGCATATACATATATTATACCAATGATCAGTATGTTTTATTCAAAATTTAAGAAAAATGCTATATAAAGTGATTTTATAATTGTAACCACTCCTTATTGAAGGAGGCTCAATTTTCCAGGGAAGTTGTAATGCCGCGTCCTATTCGGAACGAGGTAGCAGACGCCATAAAGAAAATAACCAATCATCGCGCCGCAGGAGAAGACCGGCTCCCGGCAGAAGTGTTCATGTATGGAGGAGCGAAACTCAACGATGAAATGCACAACCTTAATAAAAATATTTGGTCAAGAGACGAAATGCCAGAGGAATGGAATATATCAGTTATTGTAACTCTACACGAAAAAGGTGATAAGACGCATTGCGGAAACTATAGAGAGTTGCTCAACGTAGGGTATAAGATCTTCGCTAACGTCCTTAACGAGAGATTAAAGGCTTACACAGAACTTATGTCGGCGAATACCAAAGTGGGTTTAGACATGGACGGTAGACTACAGATCAGATGTTTACTCTAGGACAGATTCTGTAAAAGTGTTATGAATACAACGTAACGGTCTACCAGCTCTACGTCGATTTTAAGACCGCCTACGACAGTGTGTCCAGCCAACAGCTGTACCCCTCGATGCAAGAACTTAGCTCCCTACAAAGAATAGAGTCAATGTAAATGAGAAACTTTCGGAGCAATTTGATATCTACAACGGTCTCAAAGCTGATAAGGATTACTTGATACGGGGACTCATTATCAGGTACCATGTTTAACATCGCCTTGAAACCCTTCATGAGGAAATTACCAACAATCCGGGGGGCACAATATTTAATACAAATCCCCGAGTCTCTCCTTCGCTGATGACATTACCATGTTAGCCGCACGTACCAGACACCTAAAGGACAACGTATACACCCTCCAAAACAGAGCTAAGAAAATGGGGCTACACCTCAACAAGGAGAAGACAAAATATATGATAAACATTAAGAACTCAATCAGATGGTGGAACACTGACAAATTCAATGGTTACCAACAGGTCGGTGCATTCAAATATCTGGGAGGCATCCTAACACACGACAACAAAGTACCCGACGAAATCAAAGAAAGAGTGATGGCCGGGAACCGGTACTTCTTTAGCTTCCAGAGGCTACTTAAGTATTCCCTTGTCTCTAAAAATTTAAACTTTTGGTGTATAAAACAATTGTCCAGCCAGTGGTTTTGCATGGCTCAGAAACCTGGACTGTCAGGAAAAAAGAGGACAAACTACTGTACGCCTGGGAGAGGAAAGTCCATCGCAAGATTTTTGGTGTTGTACACGAGAAAAATGAATGGCAAATAAGTACCAATAAAGAACTGGAATATCTCTATAATGCTCCATCTATCATGTCATACATCAAGGCAAGAAGACTACGTTAGTCCGGCAACGTTCAGAGAATGGGACATCAGCGGGTGCCCAAAAAATTCTTAGCTCAAAACCTGTAGAAAGAGGTGCCCCAATAAGCAGATCCGATAAGCATGGTAAAACTTTCACGGTAAAGCATTGTACATACGTTCTTTATCGCCTGCTTCAATCCAAACAGACTTGGAAATAACAATAGTCTTAGAAAATTGGATCGGAAGCACGAAAATGGTGTAACGCCATTTTTAATAAAGCAACCAATAAATTTGACCCAAATTACGCATGAATTCACTAATCGATCCATAATCGTAAATTGAAACAGCATTTCACTCTCTGCACCATAAAATAACATTCTTTACAACATTGCTAATGCTGCACCAGTACTATATACTTTCTCAGAAACAACTTTCCAGCCTGAAACAACAGCCATACCTTTCCAGGTAAGAAATTATTTAGTTATAATCTGAACATCATACAGAATTTCTGGTGAAACCTCACTATCCAAAAGAACATTGTATGCCCTAAATGGTATTTTCTAAGGTAACAGTAGCTTTTCTACGTAATGAAATTACCATTTAACAATACACTTAGCGCCGCCTATAGCATAAAATTGTAAACCCTCGCACAAGAATACGTCTCTATTCTAATGTGGTAGAGAACATTGGTCATGATCGGTAATAGAGAATCTAAACTTACATTCAAATAGCAAAATACATTGTTGAAAATTATTGATATCGCATATCGTATTTAGCCTCTAACAGAATCGACAAATGCAATAAAAGAAACATTTAATAAACAACCATCAGGCATTTAATTTTCAAACCATAAAACAAATAAATATACCGGTAATCGAGTACCATGAATTGATATTTTAATTAAATAGTATAAACGACGAAAAGATTTGAAATGCTTTATATCCAGATGATTTCGCAAGTAGTCGTTAAACTCTGCATATAGAGAGCCGTCGACTATTACCGTTAGCGAAACGGCGGTCACAAATGGAACAGGGAGATAGAGCCGGCTTCAAAAAGCCAAGTATCGTTCGTATCAACTGGTACACAGCGAGAGGAGAGAAAGAGAGAGAGTTGTCGACCAACGCCGCAAACCACAGAACGCCTGTCTTCTCGTGCGTTAGACTGCGAAACAGGAGAGGAAAAGAGATGGAAAATATATAACGCTCGCATTTCGATAACCCTGTGTGTTAACCTCGAGTGCAGAATATGAGCACAAACATTTTACTATAGAATTTTTGTTTTCGTGATCTCCGACTTTGAGTAAACAATTCTTAATTCTTAGTAAGGTTGACGAACTTGCGTTCAATGTGATTTGCATTCAATGTGGTCTAGAGTGATTTTATGATCTCCGATTTTGGAAACAAGCAACCCCCTAATGAGTTTATTAAACTATGCGTAACTCGTCTGGACAAGAGTTCAATGCGATTCTATTTTGAGCAAACAAGTTTTAATGAGTTTAATGAACTTTGAGGGCGTTTCTGTCGTAAAACCAGATTTTTCTATTCTTTGTAAGGAACGATTTTCTTACATACAATAGAAACAACACAAACAATGGAATTGTTTGTAAGGAGCGGTTTGAAATGCTTTCAACGTAAAAGTTGCCGACGTAGTCCGGTTTATTCGGCGTTGTCTGTTGTAGAAGGAGAGTTACTGCTCGTTGCCCGTAAAATCTGAATGAAGAGCTCCCTATCAGAATCGCAGAGTCTTAGTAGGGATATCATGCAATATTGTTCTTTAAAATTTGCAACGGATGAACGGACATTTCTTATTTGTGAAAAATTCTCACTTCACAAAGATTTTAGTAGAAATCTCGTCTAAGCCATGCCTTATTCCCGGCGGCAGCAACAAAAACTGCAGCCGTCGAAGGCTAGTTTTAAACAGACGAATTTAGAGCTTCTGTCTGATTGTCTTCCTTAGAGTGAGCCTTTCGCACGTTTCAATTAGTATAATTTTTTTAACTTTGAAACCTGATTTTTGACAGCAAGCATAGTCACAGTGTAAAAAACGGTTTGTGAATATTCACTTTTGTGATTTGTCAATTATTTCTCTTTATTTTTACTTTCCCATAACTTTCTCTTCCCTATATCCGCACCAATCATGGTTTAAGAGATTTTAAAAGACCTATATATAATATTTGGATTTCCTTTATATGTATACATTTTTTGTCTACAGCAGTGTTTTAACACTAAATAATTGAAATAGGCCGATAGCAATATTTATTGCTCCCGTTGACAAATGGTTTTTCTACTCCGAAGAACTTGACAATAGTTTTGTTTTTCGTCACGTATACAAGAATTTTTTGTTAATATTAAATCGTAGAAATTTGTATGCCATCGCGCTAAAACCTAAATCAATTTGTATTGGGACAGTAGTTCAATTAAAACCCTAGAAACAGAAGCTCTTGTTTATGGTATATGAGATATTCAGATTCCTCTCGACCAGCTTGGTGTAGTAATAACTAAATTGTATCAATTGCGAAAAGGACAGTTGTTGTGTTTTCGGATCAGTACAACTAGCGTCAATGTAAGATTTTCACTGTTTCATTAATATCACTTTAATGTCAAAGTGCCCTCATTTATGTTACACGAAAGATTCCTATTCCTACTTACCAGCTCTGTCTGCACAAAGTGGTCCTACCCATTGGCCACCAATGCATTTGATCTTGCACTGTCGACGCTCGCCAAGTGGTCCTAAAGAGCCGAGAAATTTAACTTCACGCACTAATTGATACGTTTTTCTAATTCGTATTTCACCTCCAACCGATTCGGTGCCATTTCTGATCAACGTTGGTGGTGAACACGAGTCGCTTTCTAATTCTGTAAAAAAGAAACACTGTAAATTTATTTGTTGGGTTGGGTTTTTATCTAAGCAAAATATTAATGAAATTAATGAGCTAAGAAAGTCATCAGTTAAAGCTTATTTCAGTATAAAATGACGACACAAGAAATTTCGTATAACTGAATAGTAATGTTTTACGTGCATCCAACATTATTAACACCACACATATTCAGATGAATAAGGCCGAAATTTTGGACTTTCTTATTTTACTATCGCACCGGCACCTTAAAGAAATCATTGCATCAGCAAAATTATGCATGTTTGTAATTTGATCACGTATAACATATATTTGCTATATACATTAGAATAAATACAACACAATCTGTGTGTGCTCTGTACTAAGTCAAGTTTACTGACTTCTAATCATTTTTATTATAATGCAAGTTGCACCACGCATAGTATAGTTTATTTCAGGTTAATATACTACATTCAACTAATTTATATTACTTATCACGTTTAATTGTTATTTAGTTTTTTACTATATATTGATTGAGTAAATTAATAAAGTTTGATATTTGCTAGTTAGTTCGACAGGTGTGTTTCACCCAGCTCACGTCAATCTAACGGTAGGCTCCACAGTAACTTGACTACCATCTTGTTACGAGCCAAAAGTGTAATTTACGACTACCTTTTTGATCATGGTCTTTCGAGCCGGGTGAGAATAGGAGTGAACAATCACTGTGTCATAGATGCACTGTATCACACTCCACAACAAGCACAATGTGATAAAAAGCCATATCTGTTACAAACAAAACATGGAAGAAAATGGTCTCTGAGAATTCATGGATGTTCAGTACCAATGTACCCCGAGTTATTTTCATCATATGTGGTGGAGAACGAGAGCAGATTATGATACATGATACAGGCATCATAACAATCGAGGATGGATGTTAGATACATACGCCGACAACTACAATCCGTCCTCAGCACAAGGTAAACGTTCCAGTAGTCAATTAATTTGAGCTATAGGTAAGCAGCCACAATATTTGTCAACCTGACACAGGTCCGGAAGAAACAACAGATATCATCGGAGATGATCTCCTCCACGTAAGTAGCAAAGGAGAGGAACTACATCAAAGGTTTCAACAATCTGTTGGCAACACGTGAAGACGCATGCGTCATCTTTAAACGTCGTTTGGATCTTCCTTGGCTCGTTGGTTGGACTATCGGGGATCATGAAGGGTTGGACCATACTCGGAAAGAAGCGACTTCGTCCGAGCATTACAATCGTTGAGAGACAAGAAGTCCCTCCCCGTCAGCCCAGCAGTTCGAACTACAACCACTGGATGCTGTCCGGCAGTATGTCCAAGTCATGGACAGTGAAATAGTATCTTAATATTTATTGTTCGATATATTTAATTTTCTCATTTTCCAATTATGTAAAATATCAATTTATTAAAACAATATCTTAAAGAAATCATTGCAGTAGCAAAATTATGCATGCTTGTAATTTGATCACATATAACACGTATTTGCTATATACATTAGAATAAATACAACAATATGTGCATGCTCTTTACTAGGTCAAGTTTACTGACTTCTAATCATTTTTATTATAATGCAAATTGCACCTCGCATTTCAGCGTTTATTTCCGGTTAATATACAACATTCAGCTAATTTATATTACTTATCACGTTTAATTGTTATTTAGTTATTTACTATATATTGCAGATTAAATTAATAAAGTTTGAGATTAACTAGTTAGTTCGACGTGTATGCTTCACTCAGCTCACGTCAATCTGACTGTAGGCTCCACAGTAACTTGACTACCATCTTGTTATGAGCCAAAGTGTAATTTACGACTACCCTTTTGATCAATCTACCTTAACTAAATAATAATTAAATAGAAATATTTATATAAAATGAAAACACAATTTTGTTATATGTAATAAAATGAAATGATATGCGGATCATTTTGCTCCATTCTCCCTTCTTCCAATATCTTACTTTCCCCTTCTATTGATCTCCTCCGTTATCCTATCCATTATCTTAAATTACGCGGGGTGAGTCGGTCGAGTTGTGTTGGCGACCGCGTCGATTTTGAACTCCTGAAGTTATCATCCAGATCCAGTTCAACATGGGAACACTCCTCAGCCACCCAGGAAGAGACAACTTGGAAGAGTTCGATGGACGTACGATTCCAGAGGCTATTTCGGCAGGCAGAATCATGATTAAAATCACAAAAAAGGCTTTATACTACGCCAGAAGATCCAGACGGCACCATCCGCCGGCCTTGGGACCCCTCGCAATTGCTAGCGGCTGCCAACGACTCGCAACAATTAGGAATAGGGCGAAAAAGTTTGGATCAAAATCCCCCGAGCAACCAACAGAGATTGGCCAAGTGGGACAATCTCGTTAGGTTAATATCAGCAAGATGTATTATCGCTGCTGGGAGGGCGGCAATAATCTTGAAGTAAAGGTCAGACAGCCGGGTTATAGATGCGGCAATATGTTTACGCAGTAAACACGGTAATGCCTAGAGACTGAAGTTTTTTCTAATCAGATTCTTCGATTGTTCTGCAGATTCTTCATTTAGAGAATTATATTTGACTGCATTGACATTTCTTTTAATTGCTAACAGGAGATATCTAGTGAAAAGGATTGACGACTTCTATACTCCTAGATATCTTTAAGCAACATTTAATGGAATGTTTAATAAAACTTTGTATTCGCTTTCCAACAGGTGAAATTATCTGATGGATAACGAAAGCATGTATATGTGTATTTATTGTAATATATTATTTTATTGATTACTATTTTAGATGTAGTATATATATATATATATATATATATATATATATATATATATTGTTGCATAGATACTTGGGTTTAGCCGAAGGATACGAACCACGTTAGGAGTGTCATATAATTCCTAATGTCCCTAAAAACTATTAAATAAACCAATTAAAAATAGTAATGTAAAAATCCCAATCAACAAAGATCGCCCTCATAAAATACATAAATAAACAATTCGTAACCCAGCATAAGTACAACAACTGGTTTATTGTATGTGATTAGAATACACTCATATCAATGGAAATTTGTAAATCTAGATCAAAACCAAGATATTATAGTATCACCTTACGTTGCATTATATTATTATTTAATTTTTTCAAGCTAAGTGGATCAGCGAAATGAATTACCTAATTGTTCACAAATTTCAATGTTTGAGAATGTTAATAGATGCGCAAATTATTAGTTTATTTATAGTCACATAAGAATTGGTTCCATACCATATATAAGACTAAACTTTTAAGTAATAAACCGACAACTTAACTTAGAACGTATTGTTAACTGGTGACGTATTGGTAACGACAACTTAACTTAAACGGTAGTTTAATTTGATAACCCCGTGATTCAAGGCATAGATAGTTCAAAATTGCCAAATACTTGAGTAATTAAGTACGGCAACTTAAAAGCGGCTTTCATCTAACCAAGAAATATATTATTGCATCACTAGCTCATACTTGTTCAATAGCTCATTGCAAAACATAAAAAGTAGGATAGGATGGGCTTATGATACGGCACTCGAAACTTGACTATTTGAATAGAGAAAATATTGCAAGTGCTTAGCAAATTGTGTGCTAATGCTGACGTCTCGCTAGGTTCTAGTGGACGAGCCCTAGAAAAAACTTATGGTAGACGAGATATTTGAATATTTGTCTATTAAAGAAGGGTACAATTGCACCTATTTTGTTTGGAAATAAATTACTACCTTTTAAGACCAATTTAAATATTTGCTCTGTTTGTAAGCTTCATGCTTCAGGTTGGTGTGCAAAAGACAAACGTAGTTCACGGGTTCTTCGGCATCTTTGAAGATATTTATAACCGAATACAATTTTATCTGGATAAATTATTGTTAGTTAAAATTATTATAAGTAAATTGTAGGTGATATGAGACATGTGTTTATGCACCGTACTTACTATAGGTGTTACGTGCACAGTGTTTAATTATTCCATGAACTAATGAGCGTAATATCCCATTCACCAATTGGCCAAATATCTAGTCAAATTTGAACCAACTCATGTAAAGTCCACAAACCATAAAATTTATTTACAGTCCACAGCTCTGCTACAATCTCTTTTCTGAAATCTCTTCTTTGAAATGTTCAAATCTTAAGGCCTCTTTCTTTCTTGTTTTTGTTGTAAAGCTGCTTGGAAGGTTTACTTTGAGTCATTCAAGTCTGCCGGGTAAAAAGTACCCTCAATAAAGTAATAAACCCCCACATAAAAAATCCTCTATTATTATAGAATACATATGTAAAAAGTTATCAAGCTTTAATTGCCTTTACGCTTAAGACACCACCCGCTTAAATAATCCACCAGTCACTTTAAGTAATTTGATTAATTCGAGAGGGAATTTAGGGAATAGTTGAACAGACAATACCAAAAGATTTTAAAAGAAACATAACAAACCAATATGTAAATCTAGTAGAAACTGAGACAGGAAAGATGGTTCTCATGTACCTTAATAATAACTTGCTAATAAAAAACGTTAGCCTTTTTAAAACGACTTTATTCAAATTATCTATATAAGTAGAAGGATCGTAGAGACTTTTATCTGCTAACTAGATTGAAAAGTCTTGTTAAAGCTTAGAGAAAGATTTACGATACATAAACACATCTTAAGTAGAACTTGCATTCGAAGGATTTGAGCTATATTTTAATATATACAAGTGCCTTACTTTAGAACAAAAATAAACGAAATGTTTTCACAACACTTTAAAATATTTAATTTCAGAAGATAAATATCATCCGAAAAGCATACTTATAACTCCGTTAACTTGTGTAACATATATACAAAAAATCAACATACACATTTAGTTTCATATCTTTCATTTAAAAAAACAAAACGTAAAGAAACAAATCTATCCCGTAATTATAAAAATCTATAAGAAGGGAAAACATTATTCTATTCAACCATCTTTTTAGATTCTTTCCCTTTCGTTTTGAATGCATTTCAGTCCTCACTCAATCCTTTTCTCATATATTGCCCTGTAATCTCTTTATATTGCCATTCGTTGTTAAATCTCGTCCTATCCACCAATTCTTTTTCTAGTTTTCTTTCATCACTCTTATTTTACTCTTTCATACATTTTCATTTTTACATTTCCTCTTCTCGTTCTGTCTCTCATTCTCGCTTTCTTTTGACTTTTACTTTATCATTCCATTACTCATCTTCTTTAAATTTTTCTTGTTTTATCATTTATTACGTTCTTTTTAATATAGTTACAATTTTTTTTATTATTCCTAATCTTCTTCCTTCTTCTCTTAAACAAAACCCCAATTAATACCCATTAGGTTTCATCATCAGATCAGCTCACAGGTCTTTACCTTAACTCAAGAAATGCTCCCATATTTCCTCTACTATACCACATATTCTACATTTAGTATTATCATCGTTATTCGAAATGTTTGCCGCTCCACTTCAAAAATTAATTTGCAATCAGCTGCTACTCATTCTTATATAAATGTGACACTAGAAAATCGGACATGTCCCTCTCTACTCTAATTTAATTATGCTTCCCAATGTTCTTATTATTTATTCTTTATTTCTTCCCTTCCCTGGCGTTTCTATTATCTATCTCACTTTGTGCTCAACCTCATTAGAGTCCACCGACCAACTATTAGTTCCTCTTTCTAATCCTTAATCATGTACTAATATATTAGTTGTAATAATATATATATATATATATATATATTCCGTTTTAATCCTTGAAGTGTGAAATGATTGTCTAAGAATCAAAAACACAATTTATTAATAGTCGTAGACTATAATATTCCCAAAACTTAACGAGTTGCCTAAAATACACAATATTAAAAGAGTTTTATTTCTATTGCAGTTGAATATTATATGATCACAAAAATTATAACTCAGTTAACTTGTGCATAGATATAAACAAACAATCAACATACACTTTTAATTTCATATCTTTCATACAAAAAACAAAACGTAAAGAAACAAATCTATGGCGTAATTATAAAATTCTATAAGAAGAGAAAACATTATTCTATTCAACCATCTTTTTAGATTCTTTCCCTTTCGTTTTGTATGCATTTCAGTCCTCACTCAATCCTTTTCTCATATATTGCCCTGTAATCCCTTTATATTGCCATTCATTGTTAAATCTTGTCATATCCACCAAGTTTTTTCTAGTTTTCTTTCATTATTCTTATTTTACTCTTTCATACATTTTCTTTTTTACATTCCCTCTTCTCGTTCTGTTTCTCATTCTCGCTTTCTTTTGACTTTTACTTTATCATTCCATTAGTCATCTTCTTTAAATTTTTCTTGTTTTATCATTTATTACGTTCTTTTTAATATTGTTACATTTTTTTTATTATTCCTAATCTTCTTCCTTCTTCTCTTAAACAAAACCCCAATTAATACCCATTAGGTTTCAACATAAGATCAGCTCACAGGTCTTTATCCTAACTCTAGAGATGCTCCCATAGTTCCTCTACTATACCACATATTCTACATTTATTATTATCATCGTTATTCGAAATGTTTGCCGCTCCACTTCAAAAATTAATTTGCAATCAGCTGCTACTCATTCTTATA
>WYDF02008257.1:0-13780 GCA_009867245.2 Adranes taylori
TGCGTTATTAGATGCATTACGTTAGAAAGGAATCTATTTTCATTACATGTCATTCATGTTTATAAAATTTATAACATTAAATGCAGATTTTATTGAAACCAGAGATTTTTGCAACCAAGTCTCATAGGCACGCTTCGAGTAATAAATTTCATTAGCGTGCATTTGAAATAATTTAACATTAAGCCTTTATAGGATACTGGTCGATATATCTACCAAAGATCGTTAACAAAAAGTTGATGGTTACATTCTCGACCAGTTATGTATAAAAGCGTCACCTGACTGGATTGTGGTCGCTATCCGCGCCAGATGTACGTTCTCTAGTGAGAAGCGGTCGAAATAACAACCAGTGTGAGCTTAGAGTAAGAAGTATTGGCATCACCTGTTAGATGTTTTCTTGCAAAATGCAGTTTTATCGCAAGATAGACCAGCTACGAAATTGGTGAGTTTATGAAGAAATGTATGCTGAATACTGTGAAAGTATTGGTTTATCTCTAACAATTTCCACTTAGATGATATAGTCGTTGAACTGTAACATAACCTAAAATACTGAGCGGCATATATATATGTATATTCCATTAAAATTAAGTGCTCTCTTTTGTTATAGGGCAATAATAGAGCGTAAATTCGCACTCAATGCCCTAGAATTAATGGACCCTAACAACCTGTATGCTCTAGTAGGTACTATAAGCGATGAGCAAGCTGTAAATTCTGATATCGGAGGCGATTCTGACGCGGATGATAATTTTCCTATTTGTGAGCCATCAACAAGTTCCACATACAAGCGTGCAACACGAACTGATGCTGATGATGTGTTTGGTTTTGAAAACTTTGATGACGACTCAATAGCCGGTCCAAATTTTGAACAAAATCAACAAGAATCTGATGACGAAGATGAAGAACCTCTAATCAATTTATGACAGCCCAAGAATGATTTTACCTACAACTGGACAAAAATTCCATTCGCAGATAAATTTCAAACGTCCTCATTTTCTGAGGATTTTGGTCCAACGCTTAATCCTGATACAGATTCACCTGTAGATATTTTCAATACTTTATTTGGCCAAGAATTGATCGACATAATAATTATCCAGTCAAATCTGTATAGCGAGAAGACCAGATTTGGACGAAGCTGAACTAAGGGCTTTTTTTAGGAATTCTCATCGGCCTTGATACCTTAGTATTCGACTCTACTGGTCAACAGATGTCAACTTTCATAAGACCAGAATTGCAGAGGTTAATGTCCATGAAGAGATTTTGCGAATATTGCGTTTCTTACATATAAATGACAATTCAAAGATACTAAAGAAAGGAGAACGCAACTTCGATAAATTATACAAGATAACACCCTTGTTGAAAATATTGAATAAGAATTTCTGGGCGGCTTTTAGAAATTTATCAGTGGATGAAAACATGGTTGCATTCAAAGGCAGAACTAGCCTGAATTAATATATGCTGATGAAACCAATAAAGAGAGGTTTCCAAATCTGGGCTATTGCTTGTGCTAAACGGGATACCTTCTGCAATTTTCCGTATATGAAGATAAAAAAAAAGGGAGTGAGGAAGACAGACCTCTAGGTGAGCGAGTTGTTCTCGAACTTACAAAATCGGTCCAAGAGAAAAATTATTACATCTTTTTCGATAACTTATTTACGGGTTTTACATTGCTGAAGAAGCTTCTGGGATGATCTTTATATGGGTGTGGAACTATTCGTACGAATACAAAGAATTTCCCGAAAAATGATCTAGCAAAGTAGAGATATAGGGGACAGAAATGCATAGTTGTTGCAAGTACAATATACAACATTACCGACACTTCAACAGGTTTGCATCTGAACAAAGATTTTGAAAGGATTAGAGTGTCCTTTATCAATAACTGATTATAACCAAAATATGGGGGCCGTAGATACGTTCGACCAGCTCCATGCTTGTTACAACATAGCGTGGAAATCACGGTGGTTGAAACTATTCTACCATTTCCTCGAATGTACAATCGTCAATGCATATATATTGCACAAAACTGCATCGACGAAGATAAACCAAAAACCGAAATTTCATATTGCATTGGAAAGCATATTAGTGAATCAACTTCTGGGCGAATATTCTGATGGCCTCAGGGTTGATCACGGGGAAGAACAAGATGAGGAAAACCGATGGAGGTATAATCTCCGTTCAAAACACGGTCAGACTGTCAAAAGTTGGAGATCATTTACCTCAGTCGACTTCTTCTCGCAGGTGCACGCAGCGCAGAGAAAAAAACCAAAAAGATCAAGTGTGCAATGTTGTAAGTGCAAGGTTGACTTGTGTATTGGATGTTTCGTACCTTCTCACAACTGAGATGTCCAATAAAGTTGATGGTGCTATATAGATGGATACTTGTAGAAAAAGCAACCAGGAATGAACTATGTAAAATTTTCATACCAAATATTTTTTTTTGTAAAATTCGTAACGTTTGTCTTTTCTCTATGTCCCAATAAACATACTTTTGCATTAAATTATGTGTTTTTTGTTTGTTTGTTGTTATTTGTCCTATAAAGGATTAAATTAACAAGCGTCAGTCTAAAATTGTTATATTTTAATGGATCAAAACGAGATTTGGGTATTTCTTGACATCATATGCTTTTGGATTTGCTAGTGGTGTAATTAAAAATGGCCTTACAGCATACCCACTATCTTCAACCATTAAAAAAACATCCTTTACTTTCAAATTTTGTTCGAATTTAAAAATAGTGCTGAATGATTAAAAATTGTCCTATCATGAGAAGATCCCAGCCATCTGCATACAATGTTTGTAATAGTCATCTTTGCATCACATTTAGTATCTGCTTTAATTTCGGGATATGGGAACACTGTAGTAATATGATGTTTGGCGCATGAACATTTGTAAAATTTTACATTTGTTGTGATAAACACAAGTGAAAGAAATTTTATATAGTGACCAGTTCCAATACAATTTAGAGTTCGTCCGTGACCATCATTCGTGATGGTTCTCGATATGGCGGCCTCCATGTTCAAGTTATATTTTTAATTTACAACTATAAATCTTTGAATATCTATTTCATCTTTGAATTAAAATTAATCATTTTTCATAATACGAATAATAATGGCTCTGCCAAGAAATTGTTTCATTTCATAAAATCGGATCTGTCATTTAAGGTGCAAATATGCTTCTTAAAATATATTTTTTTATAATGATTTTATAATTCGGAGTGAATTTGGAGTTAACGGTTTCGCCGGGTTCTAGACTTTACTTTCGGATTGGAATTGTGATGTTGTGAAATAGGTTTACGATTTTTTTTAATTAGTGTTTTTTCTGTCGGTGATATGCCCTTTGATGGCGAAAATATGCCGACTTTAAATAATGATATAAGAAAGTACAAAGAAAGAGTACAATTTAATTTTAAAATAACGACAATCGGAAACAAAATATGGATTTAAATCGTAAGTATTTTCAAGCAATGATTCTGTTTTATTTTCGATTGCAGGAAGGAAGTGTTTGGATGATCTAAAAACTGGTTTTGGTGAAGGGGCACTATCAAGAACAACTGTGTTTCGGTGGTATCTAAAATTTAGATTTGTTCGTAGCAGTGTTAGTGATGAATTTCGTGAAGGTCGACCGAAGACGGCAGAAAACATTGTTTCTGTAAGAGAAATGATAATTGTAGAACGTCATCTGACATAAGGGAAATTCAATCTTGTTTAGGCATTGATATGCCTAAACAAGAAACACTCAGACACAACAACAATCCACAGCAAACACAACACAACAATAATCCACTGTTTGAGTGTTTCAAGATGAAGCAAATCCCACATAATTTACTCCAAGTCGGAGCTTTTCGAAGAAAATGATTGCTTGTTTTGTATCAAAAACTAAGCATGCCGCTACTAGCCCTTTAGAAAATCGCAGAACAGTGAATCTTGAGTCGTACACAATTATCTGCTTACCAGAAGTTTTCTCTCAAATGAGAAAACCCAATGAAAGACATCGCAACATTCTGCATCAGGACAATGCAAGCTCCCACACAACGCAACATACAATTGATTATTTAACCACACAAAAGGTGGAATTATTTACCCATCTTCCTTATAAATTTCAGAAAATCTAAAATAATATGCGTTGACAACGTTTTTCAAGTCCAAATGATGCAGATGAAGCTTTTAAAAATGGCGTGATGAGCGTGTCATCTTCGGAGTTGAGTAAATATTATGACAACTGATTTATTCGCACCCAAAAAGTGCGTAGATTGTCAGGGAGAATATTTTGAAAAGTAATGAAACCATTTTTTTAATTCTAAATATTTTGTTTGAGTCGATCGCAACAACCCTCGTACTTCCACGTTCAGGGAGAAAACGTCTTTGGAATTGGGATAAATTTCAACTTGTTCCCTCCCGGGAGAGATTTTTTTGACATGCGCCCCTATACACTTTGGAAATTTAACAATTTGATCAAAATGTAACTTTTGGAGGATTCAAACTGATCACACTGGACCCTCATATTTCTATATAATTCTTAAGTATGTAATAAATTTTAATTATAATGGAATTGAAATTGGAAATTCTTATTATTTGAATGCTGCTGAATAGTAAGTTTACGAAAGACAACAAAATGGAATGACACTTAAAAAGTTATAGACACTTAAAGAATAAAAGACATTTCAAAGAAAATAACAGATTTTTCATAAGAATACGTTTACGAATACGAATACGATATTTTGGAGAGCTAAATCTCCTTCTTCGTCGAAAAAATTTATTTATTATTTCATATCAGAATATTCACAATTAATAGTTTGTTTAAGAATACAAATTATAATAAACAATTCCGAAAAACACAAAAATAAGAAGCAGTGTACAATATTATTTTTTTAGTACATAAGAATCATACTAAGGAGCTTTACCAACAAACAATATACCCAACACGTTATAAAAAAGCAAGCAGCACGTCCCGCCCCGATATAAACACTACCCGCCCCGATGATGCTAAATTTTGTATGTGCAAATTTTTTTTCTGGTATGCGCTATTGCATTTACATTGGAGGCTATATAAACTTCGGGAAGCTTTTCGATTTAGGTTTTCAACATGAGAGGCGCAATGTAGTTTCTCATCCAGAATTACACCTAAATATTTAATTTTTTCGACTTCTTTTACTGTATTATTATCAATCTCATAGTGATATGCTGTCTTCTTTTTTGCTCATGCAATTTTCTGTATACCACGTTTGTATACTTTGGAGATCTACCTGCAGTTTCTATCTAACGATTGTTATGCAAAAACTGATAACAACTTGATTTGCAGTTTCTGCATAACAATTGTTCGTTGTTTTTATTTTATTATAAATGATATACTTGTCTGCAAATAGTCTGACTTTGCATTGTGTGTGTTCCGCTATGTCACTAATAAATATTAGAAACAATAGTGGGACCAATACGCTCCCCTGTAGTACTTCAGACGATACCGATACCTGCTTCAATAAGTCATCGCCAATCCTAACCGCCTGCTTCTTTGTCATAGGTAAGCACGGATCCATCTGATGACACGGTTCTCGATGTTCGTCTTGCTTAATTTTGATCGCAGGATGTTTCTGAGACACTTTATCAAAAGCCTTTGCCATATCAATGACGACTGCGTCAACGTGCCCTTTATTGTCAAATATGTCTGATAAGTCTTGACATAGCCATATAAGTTGTGTGGTTAAAGCGTGACATTCGCGGTATCCATGTTGGTTGGTGCTTATAAATTGATATTTATCGTTCGTGTTATTTCGGTATTGACAGATGATTTTCTCTAGTATTTGACAGATTGTACTTGTTAAGCTAATGGGTCTATAGTTTAGTACAGCAGTTTTAAGTCCTTATTTATGGATTGGTAGTGATACATACGTTGAGCAGGCGATAGAGATATTTTGCAAAACTTATAGGTGTCATTTTTAGTAGATTATAGGGATGTGGTCTGATTGTACTGCTTTGTTGGTCTTCAGATTTTTAATTTTTTGATAATTTTGTTATGGTTAAAGTGGAATAGATCGTCGTCTACAGGTGACTAGCGATTATGTAGTAGTTGGTTGATGTTTGTATATGTGGGTGGGTTAGCAACATTTCTAAAATACTTGTTTAATTCATTTGCTACTTCTGGCCTATTTGTGATCCATGTTTTGTCACTTTTTTTAAATAGTTTTGTTTCTCTATTATGATATTTTATTTATATAAATTTATTAAGTTAATTTATTACGTACCGGTTCACTAAACTCTCCCAACTCGGATTTTCCGCGATATGTTTCGGACTTAAAAGTCCATCCTCTGGCGTTCCACGTCGTTTGTTATTACTGTTGTTTGACGTGTGATTGGCATATGTTTGACATGTGATTGACTTTCTGTTCATTTTTGTTCCACTGTTGTCATGTTTTTTTATTGTGTTAAATATTGTTTTTTATTTTCAGTTAGTTTTGAGTTTTACGTAATATTTTAAGTGGGTGTAATAGGCTGTCGAATTTGGACGTGTTGGACGTGACGTTTAGATTTAATTGTGCCTTTCGTGGCTGAGTAATTACTGGTAACGTCAATCCTTAACGATAGTCATACGCCTTAATAATTCAAGCAGTAGAAATGAAACTGTTATTAAACTTAATCAAGTTGTATTGGTCGTTAAAAATGTTCACCTACAATCTCATGACATGCTCATTCATTCCCATACGTAAAATAAAATAATTAACGCTTTGCAATTAATAAAATTAATCAACACGTGAATAAAAGCTACCCTATGATTTGTTCATTTATATCAAAGAAATGTTAAACTAGGTACTTACAGATTTTGCCGCTGTACACAAACTATTTATTATTTTGGAGTAACAGACGATTATCTTAATTATTTATTTATACTTCTTTTGACTTTACCTTGATCAACAAACTTGTTATTAATTACACTCGACTTTATTCATCAAACTTATACTCAAGTTAATTTATCTGAATTATTCCCAAAAATATTAATGCTAAGTACCACGCTACATTAGAGGAATGCATAATAAAATACTTAATAAATTTATTATCACACTTTAATTAGACGTGACTTTATTTTTTATTTAATATTATTTTATTCCGGATTATTATTTCGCTACTTAGTTCGACATTATAAGATTGGGTAGACGCCTAAAATTATTATCCCTTACTGCTATGGGTGAACCGTTTTTATACATCTCAGGTCCCCTTCCCAAAATCCGATATGCATAAATTATATATTTCACCATGATTAATTTGTATCTCATTAGCGCATTCTAGAATATTTTCTGTAACACCTGTGTGACATCGGTCAATTGGCTTTCTTCCCATGCATAGCTTCTATGTACAATTGATTTGTTTAAGATGTAATTAATTAGCATAGGGTATAATCAATAACTAATATTTTGATCATAAAGTACTTTGATCATAAAATAGATCTATCATAAGTTACCAGATGACTGTCCCCTTATCTAAAATGTTATTTACAATGCTAAACCTTTTATGGCTTCTAATTATTTTAACGTATTCACCTTATTTCTGCACTTAATGCCCAATCCTTTTACATCAACCTAAACAGGAACGTGGACAAATCTCCACCACGTTACAATATATAATCTATTTTTTCCTTTACCCTAATTTCATTTCTCTTGTAAATTGGACATTCTCTGCTCCAGGCTGGATGGGTGGTTTCCAATTGCATCTTTTTAATATCATTTTCTTCAATACAGTTTATGCGCTACGTTCGGTTTCCTTCGTAGCAATTTCTGCATTCTCTTGTATTATGTTTTCCGCTGCAATATTCACAGTATTCATTTTTGTACCTACAATCTTTTCCTATATGATGGTAACCATAGCATCTGTAACATTGCTTTATTCTTAAGTATTCTTGTATTTTATATCTATTAAATACAATGTGTGTGTGTTTTTGTTGTTGTTTGTGTTTATTGCATGAAAAAGTTTTAGGCATTCTTCCATAATTAGGTTGAAAGCATGCCTGTGTATATAAGCATGGTATTGTTTATTATTTTTATCTTGTTTTTCCATGTGCAATATTCTTCTTCGCCACATTCTATATTTTGTTTGGTAATTCTTGTTATTATGTTTTCTGTGTCATATTCCTTGTCTATTGCAAAGATTTTGCGTTTTTGATAGTTTTTTTGCGTCTTTACTACAACAAATTCATTTCTTATGACCCTCCCGTACGGCTTTATTTATATGTGTTTCATCCTGGTTGATTTTGTTTCACAGTGTATTAATATTCCACCGTCATCTGTTACTTTGGTCAGACTTAGTCCAAAATCAATGTTGTCAATGTCTATTTTACTTTTTAGCTCATATTTGAAGGTACTGTTAGTTTGATTTTGTTCATGTTGTTTTATTTTAAAGGTTACACTTTTCCGGATTTTTTAAACTATCGTCATTGGTTTGGAGTGTCTTTAAGGCGGATGCATAATTCATCATTATGCCTCCTTGTTTATCGATTTTTTCTCAAACCTGCTTTGAAAGCAGATCAACTTCTCTTTTCGCTTCTTACTTATTTGCATCATTTATGTCATTTGCTTTTTTGATTTGTTGTGTGTTATATTTTCGTTTTTATGCCGTCTAGTTCTTTTAGTATTGCTTCCTTTTCTTTGATATTTTCTTATATGATTTCACCATTTTCATTTTTTAAATAGTTTAGCTCTTGTAGGATGCCATTCGCTATATCATCTCATTTCTTACTGGTTCTACTGTTTTCTTCGTTGTATTTTTGCAATAGACATAGTTTTTCTACCGCGATATCATTCTTCTCGTTTATGTTTTCTACTTGAAGGGTTGCTTTGGATAATTGATCTTTCAGTGTTGAAATCTAACTTTTTACCTCTTTTAGTGGGTCGAATTTAGCCTTCCCTTTGCAAACTTCACATAGACACGATACAAAAGCTGATAGATCCATTTTTTTTAACAACTTAGGTGGATGGATATCATCGTTTTGATTTAGAAGCAATCACATTAATTAAATATTTAAGCAGGTAATCTTCGAAAAATTACGAATAATATATGAGAGATTATAAAGCTAGAAAAAATTCCGATGGACTTTTTGGGTGGATAACCATTTCTGCTATTAAGGTGTTTAAGCTTTATCAACACCCTCTCTTTACAGAACATCATTGTATTTGTTTAAGTGAATGTACATTAACTCTGTTCTGAATCTATCATCGGATAAATATTGTTTGATTGAAAACTCTATATGTTACAAGTATGCGAGCTGTCATTTACCAGGTGTTTTAAGATTAATTTGAAATATTTCTTACATTAGATCTGATTGCCGCGATCTGTTTCTACAATTTTATTCCAATTAACGAAGACTACCAAACTTTTTGTCGAGAAATCAGTTTTTTATGGTGTTAACATGCATTTTACTGCAACAAAGTGCACACAGCAAAATATTTTTTTAAACCACTTGGACGATTTCTATACTTGTCCTATATCCTTTTTCGAAAATCACTTTTTGGACTTCTGCAAGGCTTATCAATCAAAATTAAAAATATCCATTGATCTTATAGTTTTATGAGATACGATTGGCGGTAGCACCATCTATATGTATACATATGCATATGTGAACATGCCCCAAGTAAAATTTGGTGATTTTAGTGATGTGAGTGACATACATAGAATATTATAAAAAATTAAAATCTGAGCAAAAATATATTTTTTTAATACGTTTGGAACCATAAAAATTTGTTGAATCACGCTGTAGCACTGCAATAGCTTTTAGAACCAAAAAAAGATATAAGTGGTACGATATAATTAAAAACCAAACGGAAAGAGAAACAAGAAGTAAGTTAATGTATGTTCACTTATACAAATTCAATGATGTTCTGTAAAAATAGGGTGTTGATAAAGCTTAAATACCTTATAGCAGAAATGGTCATCCACCCAAAAAGTCCATCGGAATATTTTCTATCTTTATAGTATACTTATATATAAACGTCTAGCTTTGTCTGTCTGTCCGTCTGTCTGGAACGCTTTTGATACTTATATATAAACGTCTAGATTTGTGAGTAGTATTCTGATTTGCCTGAACAACGACATGATTGAAGAGAATTTATTATTTTTATTTATGTTCATTGTGATTTTTCTTGTGCCATTTAATATGTGAATTAAATGTCAAATTTTGTACTTACATTTAAATCAAATATGACCTGGTAATGGATAGTCATCTAGTCGGGTTATCATCTAGTCTCATATGATTCGTAATTTTTCGAAGATTACATGCTTAAATATTTAATTTTTTTTACATGTCTCCTCATTTAGTTTTATACAATTTATGTGTATCCATTGCTCGCTTAGAATATTTGGAAGCGAAGTTCCTGTATCACTTGAAAGTTTAGTATTAATTTATATAATAAGTGTTTGGATAACAACATAATATTGCAAACACAAATATATATTTGTAACATTTTATTACTTTAATTATTATTAAAAAAAACCATTAGAACATCTTCGTTGTTAACACTGGTTGTTATAGATTCGAAAACATTGTACTATTTCTTATTATTAGAGAGGTACTCTTTACAAATGCATGTTATTTTGAACTTGGACTATACTTGAATGCGACTCTGCCTTTGCGAATTTGTTAAAATAATCTAGAGTTTTACGTGTGTAAAATGTTTGCACCATAAATATAGGCTTAGTAGGACAATATAGAAAATTTATGTAGCAAATGTAGTGATTACTTTTGGTTACAATATAGCTAGGATTAATTTATGTACTCGGCTTGTGATTAATATAGTTTATTCTCCCATTAATTCCCGTATGTCTTTTTTTGCAAATACGATGCCGAAATGGAAATTATGATTCTGAGAGTTGGTTATTTGTCTTATATAAATTGATATTATACCAGAGGTTTATAGGAAACGTAATCATTAGTATTTTATAAATTTCCAGGAAAAACGAGTGTTTTCTCAAAATTAACTTTCTTTAAATTTTATTACATTAGTCCTTGACCGTAACATTTCTAATTTGAAATAATTAATGGGCATATTTTTAATTAATATTATAATTATTATTTTCATTTATTTACTTTATTGTTAATAATTAGGAGCAATTTCTATTTATTAAGCTTTAATTTAAAATATCTCCGATTGTTTCTATACCTATGCTTGTTTACTTATCAATCATAATCTATGTATTGTATCCGTTCTCATAAATGTGTATGTTTCTTTAGTATGTCTATATTGTTTTGTTTATATTTCTGTAAAAATATTTCACTTAATATTGTAAATATGAAAAAAAATTCATTACCATATATGTCACGTTTTAAATCATCCCACATATTGTGTGGCTGCTGTATGTTATATTGATTAAACCAAATGTATAGCATTTTGTCCCAAATAGTAACGCAAACATTGTGTTTTCAATAAACTATCCCAACCATTTAGCTTTGTGCAGTTATCAAAATCTTCAAAAAATTCTTCAACTTATCTACACATGGATTAAATATTTTCGAAGCTACGAATATTGGAAGTGTTGTACTAGTTATGGTATCTAACACTGTTATCAGCATATCCTCATAGCCTTCAACTAAATCGATAAATGAATAAAACATTCGAAAATCATCAATTAAATAAATAACGCAGTAATTAAACAAACCAAGAATTGATTTATCTTAGAACAATTGGAACGAGGAAAAGAACTGCGAGGTATAATAGCAAGGTTTTTATACATGCAGCCAGCGAACTATACGTACAGAATCAAACCAAGCAACGTTCGTTTTCTTCATGCGCTGCAGCTCAAAGGAAGGAGTCAGAGCCACTGTCAAAGATATACAGCGTTCACGGCGCATTGTAGCTCAGAGGAAGAGGAAGGCGCAAAAACACACAACAACGTTTCGTATTGCCATGTGTTAGAGAGAGGCAGTAGAGAAACGAGATGGAGAATAAATATCGCGCGCATTGTTTATGGCCTTCCTTTTGCTGTTTTGTTTCAGTGAAATGAGAACACCTGACAAAACGGATTAAAGTGATTTATAGCCTCTCGGCTTAAGTAGTTGATTTTCACATTTTTTGTGCGGTTGCACCGAGTGCAGAATACAAACAAAAAATGCTACTTATTAAGAGAGAGCATATGTTTCGTTCTCTTTTATGGTATTTTCTTATCGCGTTGTTTTTTCATTATTGAGTTTTGCTCTTGGCCATTCATGTTTTCGAAATAATCAGCTTTTAATAGGGTTGTTGAACCTGCGTTCATTAACCCGTGTAGCGAAAGCTTTTTACGAATTCCTTTTTATGGGTTTATTGAACTTCGCGTATCCTCGTCTGCACGAGAATTCGATGACATCGTATTTTCGACAAACAACTTTAATGAGTGTAATGAACTTTGTGGACGTTACGTTAGGCTAAGCAGATTTGTCTATTGTTCGTAAGAAGAGAACGTCTTTTTGGACGCTTTCCATGCAAAAGTCGCCGCCATTGGCCGATTGATTGGATATCATCCGCAGTAGAAAGGGGAATGCAGCCCGTTGGCACGTTAAATCTGATTGGAAAGCTCCCTATCGTAGAATCGTAGATTCTTCGCATGGATGTTACGCAATACTATTTTTTTAAATTCGCAACGGTTAAACAAATATCTCTGATTCGAGGAAAATTCTCCCCTTCTAACGATTTTAGCAGAAATTTCGACTATAGCTTGCCGAGTCACAGCCGTTAGCATCCAGAACTACCGCCGCCGAAGCCGGACGCCAAAAATATGGGTTTCAAATAAAAAGCCAGTTTCTAGTGAGCATTTCGTTCGTTATCATCATAATAGTTTAAAGAATCAATGAGTATATATTCGTGTCAGCAGTGAGCATTTTGCACACATGAATATATCTAGACATTTTTAAGTAAAGCGTCGCCAACGTAACCCCGATTAATTTTTTATCCACAGAAATTAAATCAAAGTCTCACTAAGTTAGTAATAAATTTATATGCCAGCAAATTAGGTACATATATACAATTTACATATTTTAACTTTCGGCTGACTTTTTCAACCCTCTGAATATTCATCTCTTTATGTCTTTTCTCGTTTTCATATTTTTTCTAATTGTCATCCATACCCTTTAACCATGTCTTTGAGCATACTTGAGAAGGCCGTCGCCAAGGAGAGAAGCCACGACCAATATGTCACCCGCCTCGATGAACCAACGAGTCTACCGTATCGATGAACCGACGAATCCACCTCACCGACGAGTCTACCTCACTGCCGATCCAATCTCCGACCATCAATCTCTCTAATGAATTAATCTCGCCAACGAAACATCCTCCGTCACTAACGACCAAGCACGGGTCGACACCGTCAAGCTACCAATACGCCTTACGTCATCAGAAACCGTCGCCATTCACTCGCTTCACTCAGCAACGCTTCAGTCAGTCCCGTCGACATCGCCTGACCGCTGATTAGGAATTCGCTCACTAGTCAAACCTTGATTGCCGATTTAATAGCAGATCATTTTCACGTCAAAAATCACATCTTTATTAGTAATCAATTTTGCATACACTATTTCGACCATTTTTATCTTTGATTTTTTGCTAAATGGAAGCGAAGACATCATAAATAATTTTGCATTATAATTAGAGCCAAACAATAATCTGTTAGTCCAAAATAACGAACGCAATTAGAATCATTTACGTATTATAAATATTAAAAATAATAAATGGCAGGTTAAGCAAGCATAAACATAAAATATTAACGCTTCCTCCTCCTCTTTCCATTATCCTCCAAAGGATGTAGTGACACCATTTATATTTGATTCAGCAGTTGATTCCATGCT
>WYDF02008268.1:0-13780 GCA_009867245.2 Adranes taylori
TCCAATTGGAACATATAGGAACAATTGGAACATCGAGTCAAGGAATTATTTTATATAAATTTATTCTTTTTCGATAGTTCATTGAAAACTAACTTGAACAGAAAAACTAAATAATGAGCAGAAAAAGGTATCTACTTCGAAAGCACTAGCATAATTGTCTACTTTGATGGAAGTAGCATGAGAATATTTAATTATTCGCATGCAATGTATGCAGCGTAGCAGGCGCGATATACTCCTTTTCACACACCATACATAGTCAGCACCTTTATTCCGTTTACTATGCAACTCATTGGCCTTGAGTAGTCGCATGGTTCATGGTTATATGCGTCGAGCCAGTTCATAGTTATTTACTCTCGCACTGACCTGCATACCGCGTCGGATACAAAGCAATCATCATCCCTTCTAATACCGTTTTCTAACAGAACGAGATACATAAATGATACGAGGATCGTAATTCTTCTGCGTTGTGGAATTGAGCGTTGATGAATGTAAATATTTTTGATTTGTACCGAGACAACTTATAATTTGTATAAATCGTCGTTTAAACAAGCAATCAATTTATAGGTCTCTTGCAGGTAATTTTTTAAATTTTAATTTTCATAAATTTAAAAATTAGAATTTTAAAATGAATACCGTACATTTGGAAATGATGTCAACATAAACAATATTTATTATTGACGTATACATTTTATTGTAAATAAAATAAAAAGAAATATATCTATTATTTCAAATATAAAATATTATTTTTAATTTAATTAAAAATACGAAACAAAATTTTTATTGCTATAATAAATAGTTTGATACAAAAATTTGTAGTAGTTGATGCCTACATAGTTTTGATGCCTATTCAATATAACCTACCTTGACGGAGTGGTGCGGATTGAATAAAAGGTTTCTTTTGGTAATTTATTTGTTGATGTAAATAAATGGAAGAATATTTCTTTTCTGATTTAAACCGTATAATAAAATAGTCCGATTGTGACTATAGTTTCAAATATTTTTCCCTTTCATTATTTAAAAAAAAAACATTTTTTTTTTGGCCCAACACGCTGGAAACTTGTTAATCTACAAATAATGGAATAAGTTAATTTACAAATAAAGGACTTTTATAATATTTAAAGTCAGTGTCTTGGGTTTTAATTCAAGATGGTTAAAAAACGGGGCGTTTATTTATTTCTTTTTGTTAGTTTAGAGACACTTGACTGTATTTCTTCTGATATCTTTTGTTTTATCTCTATTTTTCTCTGCAAAAAGTTGCAATATTGTCGCGGTTAATGTTGTCTGTCACGATGATGTAGCGGGATGACATATAAGTGAATCATTTATTACGAAAATATAAATTAATTCTTTATAGCACTAATTTCTATGGGGTCAGCAAAGCGCATAAAATATTAAAATACATGATTTCTATTTAATATATTCATGAAAAGAATAATTCGCTTACGATCATTTTTAACACCAAGTAACACGAAATAGTTCATTAGTTAATAAAATTCATGACAAGAATTAATTCAGAATGAAATTAAATTTGTTTGAGATTTTCAAACTAGTCAATAATTATAACAAAAACAACGTACATTTGAGCTGCAGATATTACAAACACTTGATGTCAGATTATCATACCCCATTAATTAAATTAATTAAATGATACAATAAGCAATCCTCTAACAATTAATGAATCCGATGAGTGACCCTCTAACATAATATAAATTGACTATTCAACTTATATATAACAAATCAATGTAATAACGATTAATTAACAAATTATGTAAATAAATTCATAAATAAAATTTTATTTGTAAAAGATAAACGGCGCGAAATCATCAAAGGCTCCGCTGCTTGCGAAAGAAATAATCTTAAAACGATGCCGACTAGATGGAAGTAGTACTTAGATATTTATACAAATTCAGTATTTCATAAAAAGCCAAGTACAAATGATACCGACTTTTGCGCGTTTAATGTCAAAACTAGCCGCACTGGAAATGCATACGACATTTCAGGAAACTTTGTCATGCCGATGTGTGTATAAAGTATCTACACCGAAAAGAATTTCCGCATTTCTTTTCTGCGAATGTATTATTCTTATTATTTAAGTTTTACTGCTTAACGTATTTTTTACCCACTATATTTTCAACGAGTCGTTAAGATTCTCACTGTTTTCTGTTTTCGACCGATTTCATTGGATGATAATTCTACGAATTTTAGCAAATGTGATTTGATGCAATGCTTCCCGCAGATTTTGGTCATGTAATTCAATTTTAATTCTTAGAAATCAGAACGGATCAAAGAAACTTTTTTGTTGGTGGGAATTTGACCCTACCTAAAATTTTCTAGCAAAAGTTTCCTTCAAATCTCGCTTATTTAGCCACCGACGACACCGAATGCCACCAGCTCCGGCATCACGTCTAAGGAGTTTCCGACAGCTATTTCCATATATATGGTCCACGCAATCTAGCATCGGTAGACGCAACTTGGACATTGTACTCTTCGGATGTAACGTGAGAACCTTCCAGTCGTGAATGCTCAATCCCCCCCTCTTTAGTGGCTCGAGTCCTTCCTAGTACTTTTGTATTTCTTTGAAAAGTAGAGTAAAAACAAATCTACTTTCGTTATAATTTTCCAGATTCGCTAATTGCCCCCCCCCCCTTTAAATCAATCATATGGGTACCCTTGCTTCCTATCCTTTAGCTTTCAGCATGACTTTTAAAGTACACTACATCTACAATAGAACTAATTGAAATGAATATTTTAATTTTTTTACTGCGTTACATATGCGCCCCCCCCCCCCGCTTTCGATGACTTTCGCCCCTAAATGTCTACACGCCTAATCAAAATTTTAAATAAGGTTAAGGTGAAATACGGTTCAAATTACAATGATTAAAGTCACTAGAATAAACTCATCAAAACATCAATCTGTACTTGAATTTATATAATATAATAAACATGATATAAATAGTTTTATATATTGTTATACTATACAAGAGAATAACAGTAATGTTAGAATTTTAAATTGTTTTTTCTAGTTCAGTTAGAGAAATACATCCATTATTTGAAGGCTGCTTGATATTGATAGACATCTGCAAGTATTTTTTAGACATAAAATTAAATATTTAAATAAGGAAAAAACATTATATTACTCTTTAAGAGCTGCTACTATGTAACGTTTCTATTTGTTTGAATATGATGATTTTACGGTTTAACAGCTAATTATATTACCAATAAAGATATGTATTGAAATGGGCTGATCTTCCGTTTTAAAATAGTAAGTCTATAAATTTCATATAATTATCTCGTGAAACCATTTTAGTATACATTAAGTAGGAAAGCAAAAAAATAGTCGTGTAAAACAGATGTTGACAAAACACGACCGCGAAATATATTAACAGTTATTAATTACCAACAACAACTGTCCGAGCGTAATATATTTTCTGGTTGCCACCTGTCGCAAGTCAACTTGAACGTTTAATTGATCTTGTTTCTGTTTTTACTTAATTCGTGTTATATTTGTGACTTGAATGTAAGTTGCCATATGTGGTGTACAGTGTTTCTCAAACATTTCAAACTATCAATTATATTCTTTGCTTTATGACAACGAGGTGCTTAGGTCCTGATTTTTTTGGGGATAATTTTTAAATATATTTTATCTCACTAAAAGTATATTAATTGGCACATCGGGAGTTTAACACTTCTTTGGGCAAGGTAGCTTTTACAGACTCTTCACGTTGTAAAAACCACTTAATTCTGTATGGGATCACAAAATATATAAAATGGTATTAAGTAAGTACAGCTAGAATTTTTTCTAGTTTAGGCGTAACTACAAATAAATAAAACTACACTTTATTATTTATTAAGAATTTTACTCGCTGATTCAGCATTTACATTACTGATTCAGTTAATTGATTATTTTATTGTTAACCCTTGTTTATTTAAAACTATGAGGCAGCTTTAGATAAACAAGCACGGTCCATGGCTTTTTGATTAAACAGTATCACAATTAAAGTAAACAATAAAACCACTAGTAAGTTTTTTTTTGGTGGAGTCTTTAAGGTAAATGTGCAAACACTAACTGCTCTTGCTGCCTAAACATAAGTGCCAGAGAACTCTATGAGGATGGAAGTCCGCATTGCACTTCTCATCCCATGACAGACAAGAACTGCCCAGCAAGGTAATAACACACGAAATGACGTCCGACTCATTAAACCTGTGAGACGTTTAGGCGCCCATTTCACGGGTCCTATTGGCGCCACCGACTTTCCCGGCCCCGCTTGTGACCGCACTACATCAGGAAAATTAGACGAATGTTAAGCCTATTAATACTCGTCTTACAGCTCTTGTTGATTATTTTGTTATTCATTCGTGGTGCTAATCTCACTTTGACTGATTTTATGCATATTTTCCGTGATAGTTTATTACACATTAAACTAAGGTATAAATGCAGGCCGGATCGCGCGCTTTTGTCTCGCAGAATTGCTGAGCAAGCCGGCTTGCCACGTTTGGTCCGCCTGTGCATCCTCGCAATGATGTTACTCACCGGTAGGTTTCTTACGTGTACTTCTTCAGCTCGCTGTCTATGCATATTCCAAGCCGGGCAATAAAACATAGTGTGCTCCGTGTTGTCTTCACTTTCATTCTCAATAATCACATGCTGACGAGCTGAAATATTTATTTTAAATATTTCTAGGTAGCTCATGAAGTTACCTTGTCCTGACAGTGCGTGGGTAAAATAATAGGAAAGGTTCGTTTGCGTTTTTTTACACCACGTTTTCACACACGAGATTAATCTGTGGGTCCAACGCCCTTTGGTCGATATGTCCCACTCCTTTTGCCACTGAGCGTATAGAGTTTGTCTAGCAGCGTGTTCAGTGACTATCCATTCAGCCTTCATTTCCGTTTTTTGTGGATTTAATGCATCTCACCTCTTTCCCTTGCTGGTAGCACTATAGGGTAGCACTATAGGCGGTGCTGCGGCTATTACGCACAAGGCCTCAGTAGAAACTATTCTATATGCGATTGTTAATCCTATTAGGCCTATTCTTTGGACTTTGCTCAGGAGTTGTGCTATCCTCTGGACTCTAATTTCTCCTGACCACACTGTGACGCAATATAACAAAAACGATTCAATTACGCTTTGTAAGATTTTTCTCTTAGCCGCTTTTGGATTTTTAACCCTTGGCATCAATTTCCTTATGTTTGTTGCATTTCTCATTACTTTGGTGGAAAGAAACTCCATGGACGGGAGGCATGAATGACAGATTCTTATCCATAGTGACTCAAAAGTATCTCATCTACTGCAGTATTTCTATTTCTTGTCCAACGACAAACAATTGCAGCTTTGCTATCTTACGGTTACCGCTAAATACAATGGCTTCTGTTTTATCGGGGACCACTACTAGTTTGTTGTTCTTAAGCCATTTTATGACGATTTTGATTGACGTGTTTAGTAATATCCCTAATTCAGATTGTGCCGGAACTGGTTGTCATACATAAGGTTCCATAAAAAAGGACCCGACACTGATCCTTGTGGAATACCTGAGGACAATTCTAGTGTTTTAATTCCACTTGTTGACGAGTATTTAACTAGCTGATTTATGAAATAATCGCTCAGGACCTTGAGAAGGTACACCGCCAATTTACGTCTTTCTAAAGCTTCCATGATGTTTCGCAAACTTGCGGAATTGAATCTTGCGGAATTGAATGCATTATTTACGTCTAAAGTGACCATCGCGCATAGCTTGCGTGTGTTTGTAGTCCCAGCACAAGCCTTTTTTGATATCCTAGTTATTTACTCAATAGCGTCTATCGTAGATTTCTCCTTCTGAAAGCCATATTGGTTTGCGGACAAGCCTTCATTTCCTTGGAGCCAAGTGTCCATTCTTTCCAATAGTAGCTTTTCATATATAATGGCCATTGTGCTTAGTAAACATATTTGTCTGTAGCTACTGGGCCCTGCTTCTTTCTGGGTTTTTGGCTGGGGTATCAAGTTGGCTTCTTTCCATGGTCTAGGAAATTCTCCATTTTTAAAGCATATATTGCACGCTTGTAGTAGCACGTTACTGTTGACATCTACTATGGTCTTTATTACTTTGTTGGTAATATTATAGGATGTAGGAAATACAACCTCTACCATTTTGATTGTATTATTAGGCGGGTCTATTCTTTGATGTAGCTTTTTGTTGACGATTTTATACGCATGACCAAATGGGTTTTCCTTTAGAAATAGTTCCTAGTTAAAATAGGGAACTAGTTCCTTTAGAAACTGTTCCCAGCACTGTTTCTGTCTTTCTTTAATAGCCTTATTTAATAATTTCTTCGTTGCCTTTGCAGCTGGGCTTTCTTCTTGGTACTCCTCTAGACCAACCTTCTTTAATTTTTTGGTACCGTCGCCTGACTAGGAAGGCAGTTCTCCTTATCGAGGCGATTTCTTCGTTCCACTAGTAAACTTCGGCTCGATGGTAATGAGCGTTTCTTTTAGGAATATTTCTGTTCCACAAGCTAGTAATCTTTTCCGTGAGCTGCTGTACTACTTCCTGCGAGTTTCTCGTTTCTTGTTGCAGGGATAATTGTTGTACTTCACGTTTCAAGTCTTTTCTCCTGATTTTTTTCACAGCCCACCCAAATTCTTCTCTGGTCAAACTGTGGTTGTATTCCAGTCGTACCTTATATAAAGGTGGTCGCTGCTTGTTTACTCGTCGCATAAGTGCCATTCTTGAATGCGCTTGTACATTTCATTGTCTGCTAAGGTTATGTCTATAATGGATTGCTTGTTATTTACTTGAAACGTCTGTTCTTTCCTCGCATTGCAGACTACTATGTCGAAACATGCTATTAGCTCTTCCACCGCTCGTCCACGGTAGTTCGTCTCTTTAGAACCACAACTAGTGGATTTTGCATAAAAATCGCCTGCTATAATGGCTTTGCCTTTTTCTTTCCCTACGTATTCTGCCAGGTCTGCAATTTCATTAATGAATTCTCCACACCCTCATTTGGTGAGAAATAGCACCTAATTATTGTTATTCCCTTGATTTTGATGCCTACATAGCCATTACCGGATAGGCCTGCTCCTTTTGCGGTCACCTCCTTACTGCAGTAAATCCCTACGGAGTTTGTAAACATTTATTAATGAGTCCATTTTTTATTATGCTCGCTGACTATAGCGACTGATATGCCGTCTTCTTTTATTTTTTGAAATAAAAGTTGCTGAGCTAACTTACACCTGTTGAGGTTTATTTGTAGAAATTTCATTTGCCTGGCTGCTTTTTGGCTCTTTTCTGCCGGCTTAGTGTCTATGTGGTCTGCCCTATTAGTCTCTGCCATTCGATGCAAGTTATCCATTGCTTATAGGAGATGGCCTTAGCTAACGCCTGAGACTCTAATTGTTTTACATTTACCACCACCAGCTCGGTGGCCATTATTCTGGCATATTTCGCAGAACGGATTGTTATTACAGTCCCTTGGCGTGTGGCCTACCATCCCACAGTTTAAGCACATATTTCTTCTGCCTGGTCCGTCACAATTTACTGCGCTGTATTAAAAGCTCCAACATTTTCAGCATTGTGCCAATTCGTTCCTCAATTTCACAGTGCAGTAGTTGAACCCGACTCTAATTTTTTCCATGGCAAGAAGCTTCTTACCGGTCTTTACATCGGTCTTCACTATCGCTGCTTGTTAGCATCTTGCAAAGGGTTTTAAGTCCCCTACTCCTAACTCTTCTATACCAATCCTGTCTAGTATGGCTCTGCGCACGTCCTCCTTTGTTGAGATGGCATCGACGCCTTTAATGTGTGTACAATAATAGACCTTATTTTCCTTACTTCTACTTGTGTCTCGTAGAGCTTTCCTTTCATAGCTGCTCCAAATGCTGCCGATTGATTAGCGTTTTTCTTTAACGTGAGTAACAATTTCTTGCCTTTGGTTTCACGAGCTGCTATGATTTGATCAATATTTTCCTTGCCGCAAACTTCGCGTACTGATTTCAACAAGTCAGCATATTTTTCGCCTTCTCTGCTTATTATGAGCGCATCTCTTCTTCCTGCCTTTGTATCCGTTTGTTTTGTTTTGCCCGGTTTCCGTCTTACACTCCGTTTCGTCTTTTCCGGCATATGGTGTCTCCGAACTATCCAATGCTCTATCTACTATTTCCTCCTTTTGAAACGTGTGTACGGCTGTATTAATATTGTACTCCCTGAATTCTATTTCGATTAGCTATTTGACAGGATAAACGATCCCTTCCAGTTGCATTTCTTGGAATTGCCAAATTCTGGATGTTTTCTAGTCGTATATTTTCACTAAGCTGAATTAGGCTGCGGCAACGCGTGGGTCTAAGGTGGGTTTGTCGTTATATCTCTCCTTTGTGACGAGGTAAAACATCCACTTTCTTTCGTTGTCAGTACCTTCACTATCTGTGCGTTCTCTTGAGTTTTCAAGTGTGGCCATTTCTCCAGCTTTGGCCTATTGGCCCAATAGTTGGTGACGCAGCCAAACCATAGCTTAAATTGCACACCAATGCGGCGGTACATGTCCATGTCTTTTGCAACACAACGCGATAGAGCGTATTCTTTGTCCGACCCAAAAGAAGTCTTTTACGACGTCCTTGATCTTTTGTTTTGAGGAAGCAATTGTGCCTTTTCTTAATTGTGCCACTGGTAAGTTTAAATAATCTATTTTGATCAAATTATTTATGATGATTATAAAGAGTTTACTTAAAATAAACGCTGATGCGAATGCAACGTAATTTTCCACGGATTTTGAAATAAACATATAGATTTCCCAATAACATAAGAGGAGTTATTCATTTAATAAGTATAATTAAATCTGAATTGGTTCACTGCATAGATAATAAAATATAGTACGGCAATTATTGATTTTTATGGAGTATAGATTTATTTTCCAATGAAAAAGTTTATTACCGAATTAAAACATAAACATGCAAAATATTATTAAAATTGAATTCAAGTAATTTTGTCATCTATTTATAACATGAAAAGTTAATCACATTGAATAATTATTATTTACCTGATTTATTACAGAATAATTGTTCTGTTCAAAGCAGGATCGTATTTATAATTTTTGACTACTATACTGCTTTTTATATTTTATTCTCCCCTCTTGTAACATAAGATGTTCATTGCATGAGATTATTCAGGGTTGGGTCAGAATTCGTTGTTAGCAAAATAGCAATAAAAGAAGCAAAATAAAGTAATTTGATTTTTGGTAATTAATTTATCTTCTGATTGGATTTTCTTTGGTATTTCGTCAGCTTCTCGTCGGTAATATAGAATGTTTAGCGCAGAGTTGTAAGTTCATCCAGACAGTGGGCATGATGATGATGTAGCAAATGTTGTTAAATATATTATTGAAGAGGTAATGAAAGTTTTGTGACGTGGAAAAATGAATTTTGTGGTATGTTGGATTTACTTGTTGTCGCTGAAGTAGTTACGGAACAAACGCCGATGGTGCTCGTCTCACTATACTTTATAGGAACATCCTTTTGTCGGGTGCAGGGGGTAATGGCACATCGTGTGAAGCTGTATGTGGTAGCGGTGAATTGGGTGGTGTCGTAGCTCTTCTTGCTGCTTCGGTGGAATGGATGGACTAGTTACGTTGGTCAACACACGCGGGGTGCGTGGACAACGTAGCCTGATTGGTCTTTCTGGGGTTTGATCTCTGTTGGTATTAGCTTGACGTTTGGCGTTCGTCTTCCTTTGCTGTCGCCTGCTTCGTTTTCTCATTGAAATCGTAGATTACCAAAGAAAGGATATGAAATATTTATAAGAGATATGAATTCAAGATTTGAGAAGAACTGAGAACGAAAGATTCCGCAAAATTATGCATGGAATGTCTATGTATACCTAACCGGATATGTTTAGAATTATTATTGATTTGAGTTGATTTTTTTAAAGTTTTAATAAAGATGAACAATTTATTGGTAACGCTTACTTAGAACATATCAGATTTCATAGTGCGACTTATGCTCACTCTTTAGGGATAAGTTTGGTCATTTGATGGTGTTTTATATTAGTTGAAATGTGCGAATTTGCTCACTCAGAAGCAACTAGAACAAGACCAAAAATGCGCATGAGGAATGCTGGCTTGAGTGGCTCCTTTTATGCGAATTTTCTGGGAAGAAGCTGCTTCTGACAGGTCGGCTAACTGTTGGCATTAGACAGTGTCGGCCGCAAAAAAGTCGTGGCTTGAAGGAAGCTTCTGCCGCAAAATTTTGAGAAGGATGTACTTCCGACCTATAAAAAAGTTTTCCTGATCCATTGAGGTTTTGAAGGATCAAAATTGCATTGCTTTTATAACTGTTATCTAAGAAAATGTAAGTTGTGCTAGTTTTCAAACGATAGTACGTAGCTTTATGGTCAAAATCTTAGGTGCATTGCAATGGAAACGCCTTCTGCTAAAATCCGTTGAACTAATATCCAATCAAATTCTTATAAAGCACCAAAAGGGTGCAAAGCGTAACAACTTATAGAAAATTGGCTGGTGGAAATAAACGCTACCCTTTTTCCAGTAAAAATGATAATAATAACATGGGCCACGCAAAAGGAATACGTAAGTTATAAAAGTTTAAAAAAATGTCGTTATGAATATGAAAATGCGAAAATATCCTATACGCATGAAAATGCACCTACACATGCATACATAAAAGACCTGCCGCTGCATCTTGTATAGCCAGCGGTTTGAGATCGAAGCTTTGTGTGGCTTATTGCCGCTCGCGACGGTGAAACCTTAATGCTCGCTTTCTACGCTCGACTGCATTTGTATAAACATGTGTAATATTATTTCCGTTTTACTTTAAACGTATTAAATCTTTTATCATATTAATTTATTGATATTATTTGTTATGTGGTAATTAGTTTTTACTAACTGATTTATTAATTGGTATATTACATTTGTTTAAAGAATTGAATTAGATTAGTCACTTTATATATTACATTAGCGGATTATTCATTGAATTGATGAATTATTAGAATTGCTTATTGCAATCGTCAATAAATTGAATTAATAATAATCCGTTATCAGATTAAAATAAATGTACTTAAATTAATTTAGCTTCAATAGTCAATATAAAATATAATATAAAAAATTTAGCTTACATGGATACATCACTCATTTTGAACGCCATTAATTTTCTGCTAAGCGATTTTCTAATAATTATTAAAAGCGCGAGTCGTGAATTACTTTGCTAATTTGTGAAACATCCCAATCATTAAAAATCGTACGTTGGCTGCTGCGACCAATCTTAATATCTTCGTGTTAAAAATTTGGTTCCTCTAGCAGACAACATGGCGTGCTCTCGACAGAAATTCATTGCATCTCTTGCTAACTAGTCAACTGTTTATTTTCTATCTTCCTTTAAATTCTAGAAAAAGTTGGAAGTTTTCCGTGCAGTTTGTTGTTCGGCTAAGTCCAATGGACTTACCCGAAAGGCGACGAAGTTGCTTGCAGGTGCAATTACTTAGTTGACCATCGGGCCATTTATAATATTAACCTTTATTGGCATAATTCTGTTACATTTCCAATTCATGACAAACCAATAATATAACTAATATTAAAAATCCCTTTATAATAAACTCGATTTATTTATTTATTTCTGATTGTTGAATAAAATTTCCTCTAATAATTTAACTATTTCAAACCTATACAGTAGAATCTTGTGGATTTAATAGGACAATTTGTTTTATCGTTTGATTTATTGATTTTAAAGCATGAAACGTAAATCTTTTAAAATTTAAATTACTTAAGATTTATACAGTGGAATCTTAAGAATTTAAATTGTCTATCAATTTCTATCGTTATAATGTCTTTCTCATCAAAAAACGCACCATGGATCAGTAAAGAATAACTTTATTTAATATACACATGTTAAAGTTTACTTTCAATTTTTGCGTTAAATATTAAAGTAATTAGATTGTTTTTACAATAATGCTTTAAACTTTTTAAATTTACACATAGTTCAGGACATTAAACTATAATTGTCAATTATCTTCGCGTTGTAAACTACATTCTTGACATTAATAGAACACTTGTTTTATCTTTTAGATCTAATACTAATATTAACTCTAAAGAAGTGGCAATATAACTATAATTGCCTACCTTTAATTAATAATATTTATTTATTTGTATAATATCGTAAAATTTTAATATCTAATAAACATAATTAGCAACGTTAGTAACATACATAAAAAATACTATGAGTTAAAACGACAAAATAGGACAATTTCAGCATACGCAATGTTGAGCTTGCATCTATAAAATCGGTTTATTGTTCAACGTTTATTGTATTATCCCTGGATGCCAAAATATTTTTGTTTTTATATTTACGCAGAAACCAATGCGAAGTATGAAAGATAGGATAAAGCTATGTATATATAGGTTTTACTTTTTATACAGAATTGAACGGAGGATTAGCTCTATTTATTAATGTATTAATTTGTTGTAGGGAGTTTGGTTTTAGAAAGTAAACCAGTCATAAAAAATGCATACTACAAGGCTTAACAATCTTTATAGGAATTGTGGTTATGGGGCTTAAGGAAAGAAAATGCTGTACTTTAACGCTCCGGTTTCTCTCCCAAGTGTTTGACTGCGTTAATATGCGATATTGTCGCGCTTATTTTTGACTATGACTCAGAATCAGTTTTAACTAAATTTTCTGATTTAACCCATCTGAGTATAAAAAGGGATCGAGAAATATAAGTGAATAATTTATTGCAACAAAATATAAATTAATTCTTTATCTTCTTCTTCTTCTTCGTTGTATGCCTCATGGATGAGACGTTGTGACATCAACCGCTATCTGATTCTTCAAACTATGTTCCTCCACCGCATGCTGTTATGGCCCGCGCGCGTATTTTCAACCATGGTTTGGTTGGTGGACTGTCAGACTCTATCGATCCAACGAGTTACAGATCTTCCTCGCCGTCTCGTACCTTCCACCATTCCTTCTACGACAAGCTTTCTAGACAAACATGATATTAACGGACAGTCTTTCTTGAATATCGAGTTCTTGTTTGTACATTACTCAGTGTACGGCATGCCTAGCATTCTTCTCGTCATTTCGAGAGCGTCTAACTGTTTTTTTTGCGAAAGGTCCACGTTTCTGAATCAATGTAGAAGATTGGAAATATTAAGAAGTTTCTAATTGAATTTTTGTGATTTTAGATATAGTTCTATCTCCAAATTTTATATAATCTTTTCATTGAAAATTTTGCAATTTCTCCTCTTCTTCTTATCTCTCTATTAGATCCTCTTTCGTTTGTTGCTATATATTTATATATTCTTTTACAACTTCGAAGCCTGGTAGTTAGTAGAGCGGTCTACAATCATGATTTTATTTTTTTCTCGATTTATATCGAAACCATATTACTGGTTATTGTCTTCTAGTCGCGTCATTATGATGACCCCTGTACTGCTGGCCATTATTTGAGATTCGAGATTTTGTTCTGTCCTATTGACACTCCTCCATCCCATCTTTCTCGTATCTATCAGATTATGAGTTCACCATAAATATTGAACAGCTGAGGGGAGAGGGTACAGCCTTGTCTGGTGCCAGATTCAACTTTGAATTTCTTTGACATGTGCGAACCGACCACTACAGTTACTGAACTTTGTTCGTACAATTTGGGGATGGGAAGGACCAGGTGTCTTGGGACACCCATTTCCTATGAAGCATATATATATATATATATATATAATATATGTTTAAAACGTCGTAAGCACTATTATATATCACTTACTTTGTGATTTGAGTTTCGGGCGTGGGCCCATTATCGAACTC
>WYDF02008290.1:0-13779 GCA_009867245.2 Adranes taylori
GGAGATTTTAAGTCAAATTTTATATATATATATATATATATATATATATATATATATAATACAATATAATAATTAAATATATATAATAAGTAACAACTCGATCTATTTGAAGCCATTCCGAGCTTCATCGCACTACCACTGGAAGAGTGTTATATCTTTGCAAATATCAATTAATTGTTATATATTTTATAAGACTAGAATATACATTATATTTATGATATTTTCAAGACTGTTTCAGTCTTTTAAGTTTTCACTTCCACCAGAATAATCTTTAAATATCTGGAAGCAAAAACTCTCTAAGTACTGCTGTAAGTGCAAATGCCTCAAAAACAAAAAAGAATTACCCTTTTAAAAAATATCACTTAAAAAAGTATATATTAAAAAAACGTGAAAAATACTATGATAAAATTAATAATATAATAATTATGTAATGTAATATGATAAAATCAACTAATAGTGAATTATCTGGGTACGCAAACAAATACGTAGATATGAAACACAGAATTCACCAAAACTAATACTAAAATTAAATTCATTTATATATGCACGATTTACATATATGATAATTAAATATATAATAAAAAATTCTTTCTATTTTATACCATTCTTAGCTTCTATGTACATCGCACTACAACTAGAAGAGTGTTACATCTTCACAAATGTCAATTAATTGTTATAGCTTTTATAAGATTAGAATATAATATTTATGACCTTTTCAAAACTGTTTCAGTGTTCTAATATAACTGAGTTTTCACTTCCACCAGAAGAAACTCTAAATATCTGGACGGGAAAACTCTGTAAGTAGTACTATAAGTATTTAAAATTATAATTTAAAAAATACTATGATAAAATTGATAATATAATAATTAAGTAAAATGATAAATCAACTAATGGTTAATTATCTGGGTTCGCAAACAAATACGTAAATATGAAGCAAAGAATTCACCAAAACTAAAATTAAAATTCTTTCAATTTTATGTTTCAAGTCATAATATAAATTTATTTATATATGCACGATTTATATATATGATAAGTAAATATATAAATATATTTAATAAACAACTCTAAAATTATAAATTAAACAAACAATAAACACTATGATAAAATTAATAATATGATAATTAAGTAATATGATAAATTCAACTAATGGTGAATTATCTGGGTATACGAACAAATATATAGATATGAACCAAAGAATTCACCAAAATTAAAATTAATTCAATTTTATGTTTCAGGTCATAACATAAATTTATTTATATATACACGATTTATATATATGATCATTAAATATATAACTATATATAATATAAAACTCTACGTATTTTATACCATTCTTTGCTTCTATGTACATCGCACTACCTATAGAAGAATGTTATATCTTTGCAAATGTCAGTTAATTGTTATATCTTTTATAAGATCAGAATATATATTATATTTATGAAATTTTCAAGGTTTTTTCACGCTTCTAAGATAACTGATCTTGCATATCCACCAGAACAAACTTTAAATATATCTAGATGAAAATATGTAAGAAATTACAATGTATGTCAATACTGGACCTATTTTTAGTAAAGAATCAATCTGAAAAGTAAAGCAAAGTTGAAAATGCCATGAAAAACGGCACTTGAAATGTCATGTAAAAACTTTAGCTTAGAAATAAGGGAAAAAGGACTATTGTAACAATCTGAGCTGTTTAAATAAAATACTAAATTAAATTTAGAAGAAAACACACTTCAATTTATTATCTAGGAAAACATTCTTATTTGATTAATACAAGAATAAATTTTTAACAAACTAGTTACGTAATAATTAAATATAGGTTAACCATTATTAATTCCTCTCAAATAATCTTTTTGTAATATTTTAATTTGAGTTCCTTATATGTATACATGCATTAAAAAAATTACCTAACGCTATAGATCAACGGACCAGAGATGTTTCGTAAATATATTTATTTTAATAGTTGGCGCTTTCTAAATTTAAATATCATTACTACATTTGCATTTTAAATTCTGCAAAATAAGTTTTCAGTTTTCGTTTACAATCTAGTTTATATTCAAAATAGTTGTATAATAGAAAGCAACACAAACATTGTCATTCAAATATGGATTAGGAAGAATGTTTCTTACATTTAAACTAAAATTTACTATAATTTATTAAATAGTGATTCCTGTACCCTCATCCATTTTCAAAATTAATTGAATGATCCGATAAATTCACATTTAATTACTGCTGACGTTAAAAATATACATAGGCCGATTTAATATTAACTCGGATATAGGTATGTAAATGTATTAAAATATAATAGACTAGTAATCTGGTTAAGTCGTTTTATGTATAGAACGTAATAATTAATTTGTTAATGAATGTGTATTTACGAGAGCGCAGCAGTTGAGTAAGAGTTATTTAACAAGATACGAAATTACATATTCGTTTCCCGCACTAGTGAACAAAATTACAGGAAATATCACATTTAAACGTAGGACATGATTGAAAGAGAGGGATAAGGAGCGGAACAGAGAAAGTGAGAGAGGACTAAATTGTTATTTAATGCTAAATTATGTTTAAAGTGTATATGATATAGAACGTGTATATGAATTTAAATGTAGAGTTGGCCAACTCTGACAAATAAAGAAGAATGGTATAAATAGTACGTTTTACACATAAGCTATTTGGAGGCAAAAGTGTTTACTAATCTATATAATGGATTTGTATAATTAATTTCGAAAATAAAATTTCCTTCTTAATTTTTTTTTCACTTTGATACCTGTTTCCTTAGCACATATTCCGGCAAAAATAAAATAATTTTGTTGAATTATTTAGTATTTGTCTTTCAAACTAATGCCTTCCACTTTTGTAATCCATTTACTATGCGAGTATATTAAAAAGTCCAATTCCATACCAAATCAAAGTTACTTAGAATTTTATCCATACAAAAAACACAATCACTTCTTGTTTCAACATAGGCCTTATCTACTTGAATTAAGTATTTGTTACACTTCATGCGTTTAGATTACAATTCTCCTCTTTTTCTGTTCAGGCGCGGATCCTAAGGGCAATATGAACCCTGCATAATAAATTTACAGCCATAAATAAATTTTCAATAAATTTAATCCCACATTCCCTTAAATTAATTTCTATAGTAAAATCCACATTGAGATGGCAGTACATGGGTATAGGGAAACAGCGTTGCCAGTGTTATTGATATTGTAAGATCTGCTTATTTTCTAAAAGAAGCAGGATCATTTAACTATAGTTGCGGCCATTTTCACGTCAACAACAATATATTGTTATATATCCGGGGGGCAAATACGGCTCTTTCTGTTTCTCTAACTGAATTTTGGAAATTGATTCCAGAACAAATTATGTTCACTTAAACCAAGCAGAATGTTAAGTATTATATTTTCAGTTTAATTTTTAATACAAATTAAAATAACTATCATTTCTACATAATGTCATGTCGATTGGCACTAAATGTCTGCTGATTATTATCGAATTATTGTGTGATAGACCTGAACGTGCTATTTACATTAAATAGGTTTGGCTACGCCATAGTAATTCTCCCGTATAGAAAACATTGGCTTATCTCTCTAACGTTGCCTTTCTCTCTGAAAAACTCTCTGTTGAAATCTATTCGACACGCGTAAGACGAAATTTTGATTTTCAGTTTCTGAAGGGTTAAAAATTGAGAAGAAAGAAGCATGAAACAAAAATTTAAATCATCGTATCTCAGAAACCAAATAGCTTAGGAAATTTGCAATTTGACAAACATATTCTTCGTTAAAATCCATTAAAAATTTTGTTTCAGCTTTTGAATTGTTAAAAGCGGGATTCGTATAAAACAAGAATCAAAGTAATCCTATCTCGGACACCAATTAGCTTAGAAATTTGAACCTTGGCAAGAATTTTCTTCGTTAAAATCCATTAGACACATGTAAGACGAAATTTTGTTTTTCAGCTCTAGAAAGGTTAAAAGCGGGGAATTGGGGACGCTAAATATCCCGAATCCCCCGGAAAAGTGAGCATCCCGGCAGCCTTGGGTTCAGTAATGACGACCCTAACAAACCTCATAGATAGAATTTACCCTGATATCGTCGATCTCAAGGAAAAATTATGGACTGACTGTGCAACCATGCCGTTCTAGCCCGCAAAAACGACAAGGTAGCTTTGACCAATGACACCCTGCTTAAGTCGTTCGATGGTATATAGAAGTAGTACAGGTTGTAGATTCGGTACTTCAAAGAGATAATGATAGTTAACCCTTCCAAACTTTGCAATGACACTAGGCTGCAAGTAAAAACCCTCCAAAAGAACATCATTGAGGCGTTATAGAACGTTATAATTTAAACCGTGTTCACTGGTTGTGCTCGCTGTGAGTTTATACCACGTATACCACTTATACCATCGGAATATCCCGCAGAATTCAAAAGGCTACAGTTCCCCTCAAACTTTGTTTCGCACTGAAGATTAAGAAGTCTCATGGGCAGTAGTTGAAGATGGCAGGAATTGAATTGAGAGAGGAGTGCTTTTGATATGGACAGTTCTACGTGGCCTACTCCAGTGTGAGCTCATTCAGCAACATAGCAATACTACAATCTGAGGGCAGAATCACAAATGTGGTGAATAAAGAGATACTGCAGTAAAACAGTCGTAACTTCAGCAAAGTTTTCCGCTATACGTTGATATTTACAAATATCGCAGGCGAAGCTGCGACGGGACTTGCTAGTACATAGTAAAACTTCTGATTTGCATATACGGGTTGGCGACTCCACAAATTGTTATAATTTAAACCGTTATTAAAGACGTTTACCTAGATATAGGTCTAATATTTAGATGGCGCTTTAAAAAAATACTGTATTAATATTCATGTTATTGGATTTTTTTGCTTTAGCATTAAAAAGGTCACAGATCGATCACACATTCACACACAGGAATAATAAAAATAATTGAACGGTCTTAGAAAATCCGCTAAATGTGGAGATTTTGAAAAACCCATTTTTCTTGTTTACTTGCGGCAAAGAAATGGTAAAAAAATCGTATAGAATTACACACAAAAAATCATACTCCATTCCTTCTAGTTTTTCCTTTTAGAAGAAACAGCGAACTGCAACGACTTTCTCCCGATATATTTAGTTTCCATTTCTTTTTATTTCCACCTTAAATTTTTTCGTTACATCGACTCCCTTACCAGTCTCCCACAAACACATTGTCCAATTTCCTGCTAATTCCATCTAGTTCTCAATACAAGCCCACAACTCGCATTTTTTACCCAGTGATCCCGTCTTTCATATTCATTACCATATATTCATTACTCATATTCATTACTTCATATTCATTACTACATATCCTTTCACTCATGCAATACTTATTTCCTTTCTCCTCACTTCCACATGTAAATTTCACAATCATTCTTTAATCATACATACTAATTCTAGACATTAAATACTCTGGAGTACCTCCACTTTTATACATATGTATCTACTATCATATCATCTTATTTCCATTAATATTCCACCAACGAGCATAGGGAATTTGTGAGTGCTTTAGAGAGGGTTCTCTACATTCTCATTCTCTACAGTTCTTCGCCATGTTTGTCGCAGCTTTCCCGACCTTCGCCTTCCCTGAGGGTTCCAGTCAAGCGCCAGCTTTGGAACGTATTCAGGACCTCGTCGTAATACATAGCTAATCCAGCGCCATTTTCTCCTTCTATTTGGGTAGTGCATTAAGCATGATCTGTTCTTTGCCATAGTACGTCGTTGGAGTGTACATTTGGCCATAGAATTCCTAGGACCATCCTCACAAATCAGTTCACTAGCTTGTATTTATTGATTTAGTCTGGCCGTTGTTTTCCACGTCTCACATCCGTATGAGTATTGACTTTCCATTCAACTGCAGTAATTGCGCTTTTTTTTAATGATGTTTTTTGGACCTCCATATCGGGTGCAGCTGGGTGAAGACTACGTTCGCCTTCATTATTCGACGGGCAATATCTTCGTGTGCTCCAAAAGTTGAAATTATGCTCCCAAGATAGCAGAAGGTTTCGACTCTTTCAACAGTATCTACGTGAAGAAGCATTGGGTCATTCCTTCTGGGGTTAATTAATTCGAAGATCTTTTGTTTTTGGTCTGTTGACCTTAAGGTGAATTCTTGCTGCTTCAATCTCTAAACTGTTCAGTTTGGTCAGCATATCTCTGTGCGTCTAGGTCAGAAGTTAGATGTCGTCTGCAAAGTCCAGATCTTCTAATCTCTCTTTGAGATTAGATTCCGCATTATTGGTTCAGAGCTACAATGAATCGATTAGGCGAGCGCAAACAGGCATGCTTTGCTCCAGTTTTTTATTTAATGCATCATAGTTCAAGTTCTCCCTAGTGAAACACTTGTCCCTGTATCCACTGTAAATTGCCTTAATTAAGCGTACACTCGGAATTCGTAAGGTCTTTTAAAAATCGACAAACGTCAGATATAGGCGACTGATATTTAATACTTTGCTCCACTAAGATTCTTAGGTTGTTGATTTGGTCTGTACAGCATCTGCTATCTCTGAACTACGCTTGCTCCTTTCTAAATCTTCCATCCAGTGCTTTCCTGATGCTATTTAATAGAATAAGCGAAATTTTTTCACTTGTAGAAATTTTTTCACAAAAGCGTTATAGGTCTCCAGTTGTTGCGTTCGATGACGTACCTTTTCTTGAGTAGTTTGACGATCACTCCACATTTCCAATCAGTTGGCATTACAACCGTGTTCCACACTTGATTTAGTACATGGAGCATCATTTCTGCTGTCAGGTTAGCGTCACTCTTGAGTGCTTCTGTAGTTATCAATACCTGGCTTACCATTTTTTTTAAAATCCTGTTCCCCAACGCCTGTTAACCTCTTACCTGTCAACCTGTTATGCTTGTAACCAGTAATCCTGGTACCCAAATACTGTTAAATCATGATAAATCCTGATATCTATTAAATTCCTGCAACACAATATCTCCAGACGTAGCTCTATCAGCTCCAATTATTCCCTTAAACATCCTAATTGCACTCTCTCTATTTCCTCTGCTTCATAAACAGCCCACACTTCAGGCCGAGTATAATGATGTACATGATGTACATCATTATACTTCTAACACAATTCGTATAGAACATAATATTATATAGAACATAAGAGAGTGCAATTAGGATGTTTAAGGGAATAATTGGAGCTGATAGAGCTACGTCTGGAGATATTGTGTTGCAGGAATTTAATAGATATCAGGATTTATCATGATTTAACAGTATTTGGGTACCAGGATTACTGGTTACAACTACAAAATACGTGATTCCTATTATAATAAATATTTGATTTGATAAAAACAAATTTATTATAAATATTCAAAAATAAATAAAACTGACATATGTATATTTTTACGCCTTAAATTTGATGCATGAATGTCTAAAATACTCGCCAACAAAGGAAAAAAAAAGAAACGAAATGTCAACACTCGGTCTTTGACTTTGAGCAACAGTCGATACAAATATTTAATTCCTACCTTTTTTTACCTTTCTTTTTTTAGACCCTGCTATATCTATAACGCTACTCAACATAGGTACAAATATATGTGTATGTAGGAGATCCAGCACAACCATTTTCACCATTTCATAAACATTTCCAGCATTACGCACAACAGGCGACCCTTTTTTTCCGTGCTTCGTTTATATTTTTCAGGATATGAGGCAGGTAGTTTTATTGTCTCATACAGTTTTGAACAAATTATTTAGATGTACGTAGCTGCTACTAAAAGTTTTTTTGTTCAAAATATAATAGTGTGGATTTAATTTAAAATTATATATTCTTGGAAAAATGTTTTGGTTGAATTTAAAAAATAACATTCTAGTCATGTGAAACCATTAAATAGCATAAAATATTAAAAATTGCAGCAAGAAACTGTATTAAAGTCAGTTTTTTTAACAGATTAGAAAAAACATGCTTGTGATGTTTAACAAGTACATTTAAACAACAGGATTTCAGAAAATATAAATGTTTTCAATAAAGTAATGAAGATGAAGAATTTCAAAACTCCGAAAGTAATCAGTTGTGCTAACCGATGTATGACCATTGTGTCTATTAGAGCAACGGGGGAACTCTTTAAAATAGTTATATGGTTTTCTTAGTTATCTATGACCCCGCACAGCGTACGGGGTCTCGTCTATTGGTGAATTTACTCTATATTATTATTTATCTATATTTATATTATTTATCTATACCTATATTTTTCTTATACATTTTCCATTTACTGAAGCAGCTATTTTATCGCTGCTTATAGTCTACCATATGCTCAAGGTCCCCTAAAAACTAGCGTACCTTGCTCCATACACATATTGCATACCTATATTTTTCTTATATATTTCCTATCTCTTATGATCCCGTACAGCGTATGGAGAACTTGAAATTCGTCTATTAATTTTCGCCTATTGGTACATTTACTCTATATATTATTTATCTATACCTAGATTTTTCTTATATTTTTTCCATTTACTGAAGCAGCTATTCTATAGCTGCTTATCTTAAGCAGCTATTCTATAGCTGCTTATCGTCTACCATCTAAAAATTAACGTACCTTGCTCCATACATACATTATATACCTATATTTTTCTCATATATTTCCTATTTCTCAAGATCCCGCACAGTATACGGGGTCACTTCTATTGGTGAATTTACTCTACATATTTTTTATCCATACCTATGTTTTTCTTATATTTTTTTCCATTTACTGAAGCAGCTATTCTATAGGTGCTTATCATCTACCATCTACTCAAGAATTAGCGTAACTTAGCGTAACTTGCTCCATACAAAATTAGCGTAACTTGCTCCATACATACATTGTATACCTATATTTTCTTATACATTTCCTACCTCTCAAGCATATGGGGTTTCATCTATTGGTGAATTTAGTCTATATATTATATACCTATACCTATGTGTTTCTTATATTTTTTCCATTTACTGAAGCAACTATTCTATAGGTGCTTATCGTCTTCCATCTACTCAAGGTCCCCTAAAAATTAGCGTACCTTGTTCCATATATACATTGTATACAGATATTTTTGATATATATTTTCTACCTCTAAAGACCCAGTACAGCGTACGAAGTCTCATTGCATAACACTTATATACATTGTCTATCTCTCTCACATACACAAACACACACATAACTACGACAAATAACTAAACTTTAATAATCTAATAGAGATGGAAAGCCAATAGCAACTGCAAGAAAAAAAAAGAAACATGAAGAAACAGGAAAAGTCACACACTTTTAGTCTAGAAATTAGCAGATGTATTTTCTAAACTAAATGGAGCATTATAATATCGGGAGGCAACAGATCCAAATATCAAAGCAGTTCAAAAAATTAAGCGACATACAGATATAAGTAAATCTTTACGATGCTTTACGATTTGTGAACAATGGAGAAAACAATTGATATTAAATGTTTTTTTTACCAAACACTTTAATCATTATCATCTTTTTTTATCACATATTAAATTTAAAATGATTAAAGATATTTGTTAATGAATAAAAATCAAACTATTCATTTAGCGGCCGAGTAGCTAGAATAAAACTCAGTTGTTGTTGTTTGTTAATACTACTTGTATTAATAAAATCTACATTTCTTGTTTCCGGGATAAAATCGGGAACAAAACAAGAGCGATATTTCAAGTAATAAATAGAATTACTGAAGCACTAGATTCTCGAATGAATGCATTAAGCATAACTTCGATCTTAGCCGTGCCTTTGATGTAATTGATCACGAAATTCTTCTTGAAAAGCTTGAAATGTACGGGATTGAAGGAATATCTAATATATTAAACCGCCTTTTCCAGAAAACTGAACTCAATTGTAGAGATGAATGGATAATATAATATGAATAATGTATGTAATTTTAGTTATAAATCTCAAATCAGATCTACAACTCTCAGTACTCCTCAAGGATCAGTCTTAGCACCCCTACTCTTTATTATTTTCACTAACGATCTGGACGAGACGTTTAGAGGGTTCTCCAATGTCAGTTTATCCAAATACACGAATGATACCAGTATTATTGTATCATCTACTGACTACCAAAACTGTATTACAACATGATGAAATCGTTTAGAATTGGCTTAGCAATTGACGATAAATGAAATTCAATAGTGTTCCAAATACTCCATTTAATTGATTAGCTAATTCGTTTTTTAGTTATCAAACAAAAACTTTGTTGTTAACATGTCAAGACAATAATCGCTCCTTCATCAGAACTGAAAAAGGTTGCATTTCTGAGTCAACATATGTCCAAACAGATTTTAATGTTATGACATTCTTGACATGACATTTTTCAGTTCTGATGAAGGGGCAATTGTTGCCTTGAAACATGTCAACAAAGTTTTTGCTTGTTAACTAAAAAACTAATTAGTTAGTCAATTATATGGAGTATTTGGAACACTATTGAATTTCATTTATTGTATTACTAAAAACAGCCCACATAGCTGTTAATCGCATGGCCTAATGATGTGAGTCTAATAACTTAATTCTAAAGAAAAATAAACAAATTTTGTCAATTTTAGAAACGGGCACAATTTACATGCGAGAATAAATGAAGAACTCTAATAAGAATGAACAATAAGTTAATACAGTGTAATAGTGAAAAAAAAATCCAGCATGGTTAGACTGGAAAACACATATTGACCATATTATTAACAAATTAAGAAAAACCAGTTTTGCAATGTTAACACTAAGAGATACAGTCAACTTCGATTGCCTTCTAACGTTTTACTAAGCATGCACACAAAACTACCTTTCATATGCACCTGTGAGATGGGGAAGCGAAACAAATCGACTCTTAATAATCCAGAAACAAATAGTCAGGAGAATGCATTATGCACGCTATTTAGATCACTGTAAATCTCTTTTTGGTCGCGCCAAGATTATGATTGTTTGTCCACTTAAACATGGAGAAATTTGTAACCAGCTCCAGTGTATACAGTGGCATATGCTCACGTAATGATGACACATTAATAATCACAACACATTGTACTAGGCTTGATAAAAGAAGTCTACTAAACATGCTCACGATCTTATACAATAAGCTACCGCATTCATTATGGACTTCACCGTTCTATATATAAAGCCAAACTAAAAACATTTTTATTGCCAATTCGTATTACTTGCATTTTTGCATTTTTGCATTTTTGTAGGGTCGTTTGACATGCGACTTATTTTCTTTAAAAGGAAAGGGAAGAAAGGGTAAACGGTGCTGGACGTTATTATATTTGGTGTTTTATATTTCATGTTATATTTGCTGTTGTATTATATTTATTGTGGACAATATTATGTGTTGTATTTGTTAATATCATATTTATTCTATGAAATTTACTAATACTACATTTCTTTGTTGAAGAGTTCAATGCCACTTTGTGGCAAATGAATAATAAAAATAATTTATTTTATTTTAAACGTTTATAATTGCAAATAATAAATACTACTGTAGATCATATCGTATAGGTAAAGTCTGAAAACGCCGGTGAAGTTATACCGCAACTATTCAATTATTAATTAACCGCTTAGGTTCTGAAGCACACATATGTGTAAATTGGCATTTATCGTCTTATTTAATAAACTAGAAGAAATTCTGCCTTGAAACTATTTACGCACGTTCATTTTTGGGAAAATACTACTGAGAAAACTAATTTATATGCAATCCAAACAAAAAAAAAATGACGTCTCTAACACATCAGCTCAAGAATTATTAAGTTTTACAGGTATAGGAATATTAATGGCCTCTATCGGCATGCCACAGCACAAACAAGGCTATATTGGAGCAAAGATATTAATTTTACAAAAGTTTCCAATCCAAACAAGAGATTATGGAAAGTACATCCACTGTTATCGAGTGTTTGAAAGAAATGTTTAACTTTGCCTCGCTCCACGCATTGTATTGATGAGCAAATGATTCTATTTGCAGGAGGGTGCCAATTCAGATTCTATTTACTATCAAAACCTAACCCTCTTGGACTGAAAAACTTCGTGTTTGTAGCTACTGATGGTTTGATTCATGGTTTCACTTTAAAAGCTACGTTGGCGCAGGCATCGTTGATAACGAATCCATTCAAGATTTAAGCCTTGGATCTTCCATAGTAAAATTACTTTGCGAGTCAGTCCCACATATATTTTACACCGATTTTTTACGAGTGTTAAATGTGCTGACGTCTGCTGGAAAAGAATATTTATTTACAGGAACTGTAATGGCAAACCACACTGATAGGGCACCTTTGAAAATTGCTGAATATAAAACTTTAAACAGAGGTGAGTGTAAGGTAACAACACGGAGTTATGGGACATTAGGAGTTACCAAATGGAGAGACAAGAAGACACTACTGATATTGTCTACTTTTGTTGGCAATATTCCAACTGATACCAGTAAGTGTTGGTCAAAGGAAAAAAAGCGTAAGCGTTCTCCATCCAACGGCAGTGAACATGTACAACGTCAATATGGGTGGCATTGACTTACATGAGAGACTTGTATCATATTACAAAAGTTACATCAAGACCAGAAAGTGGCCGTATATTTAACCACATTGTGGACATTACAGTGATTAATTGCTGGTTAATTTTTCGGATTCATTCAGAATTAAATGCTATTGGAACAAAAAATCAACATTCCCAACATACAGACTGAGGTTAGCTAATATCCAAATAAAATCAAACATTTTTTAAGTGAAATCCAACATAAATATAGCGGAAGAGACAGAACAGCGTGAAGAAGAAAATGCACAACTAACAAAATTTCGGAAAGTTGTGCCACATGCTCTACCTGATGTACTATTTGATAATGATAGACATTTTTCTCAGTTCCTACACGACCATTTGCATCAAAATGTAGATTTCCTACTTACTAATCACGATACATGGAAATTTGCATCAAATATAAATTGTATCTGTGCATATATAATGTTTTTTACTAACGACCATTATTTCTAAAAAAGTCATATATTTCTTAACTTTGGTATGAATAATAGGATTTCTTTGGTAGGGTTTCTTTAGTCAGGTAATTAAAATTCCAAACTTTTACAAGAAGTGTCATACCACGTAACCGCCGGGTCTCAAGAGATTAAGTGGTCTAATCATCCACAGTCAATTTTTTTATTGAGCAAGAACTCGAAATTCTGTTCGGTTGGACGATCAATATTAATTACTGTTAGTATTTCGAAAAAATGTATAAATGCTAAATATTTGGCCCCATTATTATTTAAACCTCTGGTTCCCAACCATTAGTCCGCGGAGTACAAGGGATTCCCAAAAAAACTAAATTAAGGTTCGCGAAATTAATTTATAAACATTACGAATTGGCTGCGGAGCGCGACAAGTAAGGTACATGCGGTGGCAGGAAGGCGAGAAAAGGAGGACTTACGACTCACATCACTTCGAATATGCATGCACGTAGTGCTAGTCGCGTCGAAAGCATTAAGTACCTACTCAGGGCTGTGTCCATGATACTGTATAATGAAGTGATCTGATGGTTGCATAATAATAGTAAGTCAGTCATATTACTATTAGTTTCAATCAATCAACTCAATCTCTGACAATTCACTGTTAGATATAATTAGTGTATTAATTTATTCAATGAAGAAAGTAAGTTGTACTATTTGCAGATTTTTAGTATTTCTGGCATAATGTGTAGTCTTTATCAACACCCTCTCTCTTCTACTGTAGGTGACTATTTTCTACTTTTATGAACATTTTTTTCACATATAAGATTCGATAAAATAAGATTTA
>WYDF02008301.1:0-13779 GCA_009867245.2 Adranes taylori
AGGTAGCCGACCCCTGCACTAAATGATCGCTAATTAATGATTATTTATACATTGTGATTTTCAAATAAACGTCCCTCCGCCTAATATTTACGCAACCCCAGCTCTTTTAATTTTCGAAATTTATTGGTCGCCCAAATAGGTGGTCATCCCCATTAATTACCAATTAACAATTAACAAACTTTGGTCTACGTACTCTAATGTACTCTACGTACATAAAGGTGAAACGTAATAATAATTCTGCTTCCATTTTAACATCAAATATAGTGTTAATAGAAATAAGAAATAAGATAGGACCTAATACTGTGCCTTGAGGAAATGCAGAGGATAACATATTAGGCACACTAAGAAGAACACAAAATAAAGTAATTAAATCATTATATGGATTAGACAGAAAATATTCAATTCAACTACAAAACAAACTAATAAAAAGCAAAATTTATTTAAATACAACTCAAGAAAAACACCAACACGACACAAGGCAAGTCATGAATATAATACAAACAAAAGCAAGGACAAATGCAATGATGAGAAGTGCAATAAGAGAAAGCATAAGAAGGTACAATCAACGAAGATATAAAAACAAAAACTAGAACAAATTAAAAAAAATAATACATGGAGCAGCAGGATGGAGACAATACGAAATGAAAACACATAAAAAAACGACAAGAAATAAAACCACAAGAGGACAGAGGAAGAAAAAATTAAGTCAACGAGATAGCGAAGAGCTATGGGTCAGCACCAGCTAAGGATGATTAGACTACACAGAAATTCCAAGCTAATTTAATTTAGAGAATTGAATCTAATTTGATATAAATTGATGAATTTAATCTAGTTTAGTTTAATGAATACAATGAATTTAAGTTAAGTTAATTTATGTTAACACTTTTTGTAATGCGACACTTTATACTTTATAATGTCAAATACTATACTATTGGAATAAATATATATCTAATGTTAATCACTTAATATATTATTTTAAATAATTGCATTACTTCGTCGTGACTAACGAGGGACCAACTGCGGTTGGTAAGGGTTGTGCACTACCACTTAGAGTCTAATATATATTTTAATTGTTCAAGTAAGATAAAATCGGAGAGATACTCGTAACGTTAACAATTGCAAAATCTTGTGTTTTATTTTAAACAGTAGGAATTCTGTGATTATTAAATCATTCTGTAGGAGCAGATTAAAAGTAAATAGCACTTGTATTTAGGTGTTATACTAACAATCCCGAAAGCAATAGATAATCACAATTTAATTACATCTATTCGAGGACTTTCTCTTTTGCTAGTCATTGGAGGCAACCGAACTCTATAGCCAAAATGAACAGTGATAATATCATATTTGGCAATTTAAGACTCAAATTTTAACTGATAGATGGCATATAAATAGTAATGGGCGGCAAAAGCAAGTATCTGAAAAGTTAAGATTCAAATTTCAATCAGTAGATGGCGGAAAGAAAGTATCGGCCACTAATTGGTGTGATTGGGAAAGATCTAAAATCCAACCACCAGTTAGTTTCAACTGGTATATGTGGTACTTGATATGTGAAAATATGTGAAATTTTTGAATTTTCAATTATTGCTGTTGAAATTAGTTGCAAGAGATCAATATAATGCCCCTCTCGATGACTACCCACTTTGTCGCAGTGAGGGACTCGATATCCCTTTTCCGTCATTCTGAGGGCTGTCAACCTGTTCACATCTAATCACATCTAACCATCATTAATTTTACCTAGCGGGTGAGAGGTCTAGACACGAGTAACAACAAAAATCCATGTTTGAAAAATCCAGAGAATCTTGCTCTCCGCGACGATGAATTTCAGGACCTGTGGAGAGAGAGAGAGAGAGAGAGAGAGAGAGATCTGTGCTCCAGGTGGAGTGCGACGCCCTTAAGTAAGAGCGTTAGGCAGCACGGGGTCGGCCCAAGGACGCCGCATGCCAGGCATACTACTCGGGAAACAAATCTGTGGAGGGAAAAGCAGCTTTATATATTAAGAGGTTAAAAAACTTCAAACCGCCTCCAGAGAGAAAAGTAACTGAGCATGTTGGGGACCTGTTCCAGGCCCCAGCAGAATACTTTTTGACGCACTGTGTGGCTGCGGATTGCGGGATGTACCGGGGTACCGCAGTCCAATTTAGGCTGCGGTACGGTGGCTTGGCTGCCCTGAAAACTAAGCTCACAGCGGTAGGAGCGGCGGCCTCCCTCAAACTAATAGATTGCACAGAGAACGCAGTTCAACGAGACAGGGTATACTATCTGGTCGCCAAAGGCAGGTCGGATGGCAAGCCGACACTGCAAGACTTCTGTAGGTCACTGATCAACCTCAGATACACCATGGAGTCGGGGGTCACAAAACTAGCCATCCCACTGATTAGTGCTGGCAGAGATAAACTTCAGCGGTGTGACGTGCTGAACCTGCTGGAGATGGTGTTCGCCGGCTCTGAGGTTGAGGCCCGTGTATATAACCTAGGGGCTACCGGGAACTACCTACGCCGACTTGTTAAAGGAAGCTAGAAGCAGCAACGCCATTAAGGATTCGGGGTTAGAGATTGCAGCTATCTCTCAAACCAGATCCGGAGAGATGCTCATAGAGATCGGCAAGGGTGCTGACAAGGCGGAAACCTTAAGTAGCCTGGTCACAACATGCCTGGCAAACAAGGACACAAGTTCGCTTCTAATGCGAAGGGCGAAGATACAGTTTAAGGGGCTAGATGAAGCGACCCCCATGGAGGAGGTCATTAAAACTGGCATATGGCGACAACATCTGATCCTCTTATTGATGTCATGTGACCAACGGGAACCGGTAAGTAGGTCTGGCCCCTGAGAGTTTTTTACTTGGTGCCGGCTGAGGTCGAACCCAAGATAACTGTGGACTGATCACCCCGGTAGTCGTCTGACGCGAAAATCATTATAATGTACAACGAAACTGAGCCCAGACACTTACGAATGTAAGGTGAATCTAGACGTGTAAAACAACAGATTTTAACAGTCAACCGATTATATTCCAACAAAAACCTATTTTCAAACATAAATAAACTGTGAATATGTCCCAAAACTCCCGTACCATAGAGTTTTACTAATTTTGCTATGTTTTCTTGTTGTAGGACTAAAAAATGTTGACTACTGATGAGCGGATAGAGATGATCTTCCTTTGTAGAAGAGAAGAGGGTTCTCCCAAAGACAAGTTGCATATGAATTCAATGTAAGCCATCCTCAATGAGAGCCAGCGTCGCACCCAACAGTTGGTAGACTGCTAGCAAAGTTCAAAACTATAGGTAGTTTTGAACTTCGCATATCCGCAAATCCGAAAAAAATAATCCGTCGAACAAGCTTGGTAGTGGGCGTCCCTTAAACTACACTAGGGAATATCTGTTTAAAAATATGCAATTGGTTTTTGACCTAGCTGGAAAAGAACTCAAATTTATATTTTCGGGCGAAGTCAATTTTTATGTAAATGGTGAGGTGAAACGTAACTTTCGGTATTAGTCCAACAGTAACCCTCACTGATTTAACAGCAGTTAACACATCTTTGACGGTACAGTTAACAATGATCTTTACTTGGCAATGTTAGGAAGTGAATTACTACCTGATTTGGATTTACTACGTTCTGGAAAACCATAACCCCCAGACTATGGTACACAAGTTCGTAATTGGCTAGATGAAAACTTCCCCCAGTGGATCGGTCTTAGGGGACGAGTGGCATGGGCTCCACTATCTCCAGATTTTAACCCAATGGATAATGCTCGGGGTTATGTAAAATCCAAAGTTTGACATCTCTGATGTCAAAATCAGAGACAAAAACCATCTGCGAGAGCACATCACAAATGTGTGCCTTTCAGTAATGCCTCACTTGGTAACAAACATTCTGCGGAACCCGGAAGACAGTTTTCAATTATGTTTAGACGTAGACGTGAACCATATAGAACATATTTTGTAAATCCCTATGATGCGGGACTTTAGGGACAGTCTATATTTAACAGATAATACAAATTATGTGTGCATTGACCTATGACTTTGTTCTAATGTTTTTTTTTATACAGGTTTAAACACCGTTGTTAATAACAGTTAGTCCATAGATAATAGTAGAATCTACTAGTAAATATTTATGTTTCATTGATGCTTCTACAGAAATCTTGATTATTTGCGGACAGTAATCATTTGATAATAAAATAGTCAGAAAGTGAGCCTTCTATGAATACAAAATAGTGTGCAAAAAAACATACAAAAAAGTGCTGAACGGTAGGTATAGGTTCAAAATCAATTCGATTAAGTAATTTTGAATAAAGGCGAACTTACATGAATCCAAGATTGGTAATAGCATATAACCAAGACCCAAATGTTTAATAATAACAGCAAATAAAACACGGCCAATTTCCTCAATTGGATGTTCAAATGAAAAATCGATGCATGACAAAAAATTACTATTTTTCGAATGTTGTTCAACGACTGCCAAAAATGATATTACATATGCATCCTGCAAAAACATGTTTATTAATAAAACACAAACAATTTATTATGTATATTAAACTTACTGAAAGTCGACTTTCAGCTAAGGAATTTATAAATGTATTGATTCTATTAATATGGAGCTGACATGACTTCATGAGCTTGTGATGTGTAAGATTCGCTATGTGCTCCGTAGGTGTATTGCCCGCTGTCGAATTTGTACTTCGCGAGTCACCTTTTTCCTCTTCAAATGGATTCGGTGGCTGAGTCACCTGTTTTCATTAAAATAATATTCTAATAAATATTATAAACAATCAAATAAACTTCTTTATATAGAATTTTCTGAATTGAAGCTATGATTAATAATTCTTTTATTGTCAGAGTTAAATTTAAATGGAAAATAAAAAAAAAACATAAACTTACTTGAAGTCCGCCGCATAAAAATGGAGCATCCAACCAGCGTTCGCATTCAAATTCGCAAGGTTCACTAGGTAGACTACGACGCATATAATGAGCATGCAAACCTAATAAATAACCTAAGTGACGTTCAGTGTCTACTAGAGTTGACCAATAAACTGATTGACATCCCTAAAATAATAATTTTCATATAAATTCGAATAATGAATATAGAATTTTTCTATAAAATTTCTATTCCACAAAGAACTGAAATCGATGGGATGCTCAAAGACCTCTTTTTATAATTTTATGATAAAATTTTACAAAATTGACTTTATCAATTCCGTTTCTTTCTCGTCGCGCGCTAATATGTTCGCCTTTCACAACTAACTCACCAGCTGGGTCATGTATTTGTTACATTCAGCAAGTTAGATTATGAAACGTCAGCTTTAATAACTATGTTTATGTTGATTAACTTAATATGTAACATATACAATAATACTAAAACTATAATATGTTTAAGTCCGACCAATGACATTTTCACTGACTTGTAACCAACTGTGGCGCAGCCGATAAGATTCAAATCTAGCTCCTAAAAAGAATCTGATTTGCAATCAGAGTTCACTTAAACATGAGTGACGAGTATAAAGAAAAATTTTAAAAAGAAACTGAAAGATTTATTAAATGCGAGAAATAAAGAAGTTTTGTAAAGAATAATAGCGAAACCATCTTTGTTTCAAAACGCTTCTGATAGATTGCACTCATTGCAATATCATTTCAGAGAACTACTTAAGAAATAAATTTTCATATGGCTACATCAGCCTACGAACTTAAAAACAAAATTTCGACTAAATGTTTTTTTTTTCGGGAAAACGTCACGGACTGGTCACGTTCTTACTTGATGCACTGTGTATCAGAATAAGATTAAAGTGGTTCATAAAAATAATTATTGATTCAAAACAAATTTCTTGATGACAAAATTTGTCGACAAGTGATTGCTTCATAGAAATTAAAAGTAGGCCAATAAAAATATATTCAATTAAATGGGCTATCCTGAAATAATTCGTTACTTACGCATTTCTTTTGGGCTATATAAAGGTAATTCCTTGTATAAAATCCCAAAAGTCCTGGCAAACCACCACGGGGTTTCGCCCAGAAAAGCGGAAAAACTGCGGAAAAGCGGCTATTTTATAAAGCAGCGTAACTTGGGAACTGCTTCTCGTAGAAATCTATTTTTTTAAAGTTTGATTGGTAATTTTATGATCGTCAACTTTGTTTATAGCCATTTTTCAGACATTTGGAATGTATTTTTAAGAATTTTCAAAATCGTGAGGACTATTCAATTATTTACCAAAAATTTGCTTTCGAGTGGCCATATTTAAGAAGATATCGCCTAAATCAAGTTTTTGTTCAAATAAAATGTATCCCTTGTCTTATTAGCTTCTTAAATATGTAATGATTGATGGGCTGGATTTAACAATGTGGTGCGTAATTAGGGGTAAACTGAAGAAGGCGAGCGTTGACCGCCTGACTCAGCTTCGCTGACTGAAACTCGCCATGACGCACGACTCGCGTCGACGCACGGCAGTAAGTAGGGAGGCAATAACAGGTGCGGCTGCTCAGTTGTTTCTCAGTTTAACTATGCTATGCGAGTTAAAATGTCACAAGAAGGTGTTTGTTTTTATGACGACTTGTTGAGGTAGTTTCTGTTACGCATGGATTAGTAACTATAATAAAAATTAAAGTGGATAAAAAGGACGGGATGTATGAACAGTTAGAAGGATTAAGTAGTGATATTGTTCATACAAAGTGCCGGAAGTTATACACGAAAATGTACAATTCAAGTTTATCCAACAGGAGGATCCCAAAGAACAAAGCGTGGAATGAAATCTACTGTTATAAAGTTTGACCAAGCTATTCCTAAAAGCATTCCAAATTGTTTCATGTACTACACAGCTTTCCACTATTTAAAATTGGACGGGTTTCACTTTTTAATGTAATTTCTTGGTACAATTGAATACCTAATGAGAGCAAGTGGATTGGAAAACCACTTGTGGGTTAACGAATGGAAGAGGCCTTACAGAAAGTACTTCACAAAATGGGTTAACAGCATACCAGTAACTTTACCGTATACTGAAGAATTGGAAAGGTTTTGTGGAAAGGTGTTCTGTCGGAATTTTCCGTGCAACACGTTGAGTTGCGTGACTCAAGGAAATGTAGGACACATGTGATATGAACAAAATCTCTGAGTGGGTTTTTATAAATTCCCCCTTCGATTTTGAAGATGGTGACATTGAACTTGTTTCTCATTTTACTGAGTTAGTAGCTGATAAGCATGTAAATTGTGCCGAAGAGAGAAACGAGAGCAAGTAGGTACTAACAAAATAATAAAAAAGTTCTGAAGACATAAAATTTAAAAGATCTGACCGAGTCGAATCTTTTAATTCAATATTGACCACAAATATAAACAATACTGAAGTAGACGTAAACCCAACTTAGCTTTTTAACAAAATAATGTGTGCAATAAAATCAGAAGAATAATTAACAGAATACTTTAAATTTGAGTTGATCAATTATCCACCGTCCTTATTTGATAAGGTTTTCTTAAGAAAAGGATTAAAATCAACCCTCCAAGAAGTGTTTCAAAGTCCTGAAACATTCAATTTCTTTTTAGGCTCGAAGTGCATTATATAGTAGATGGATGATATCTTTTGCATAAAGTATTTTGGTCTAGCAGGGTTCATTTCCACGAAGTATTTAAATTTATATCACATTTGCAAAAACAGAAAATTGTAATTTTTGATGTATATGAATGTACCCAATACCAAAATATCAGAAGCAACTTCGAAGAGTTAAAGGGAAAATTAGCTCAACCATTCATTTTTCGGAGACAACAATGATTTCATGCCCCCAGGAATACTTCTTAGCGACTCGACGAACCAAATGTCGGTTTATTAAAATACTAGCATTATATTTAAAACAAAATCATGTAGATGTCATTGAAGCTACTCGGTGGTAGTAGGGGAACACACCGACCTTTTAATAATGCTAATAGACCGTGCCGACAAAAGAATATTTCAGTTTATTCTGCAGAAAGTTCACAGAATGTGGCTAACATTTTTAACCTACCAAAAATATCACACGGTCTAAGACATTTGAAAAAATGCCTTCTTCCTCTACATGCCATGACAGGTTGTGACACAACATGAGCTTTATTTAAACAGGGAAAGGAAAAAGCCTTCAAACTAATTAAAAATGACAAAAAAAATACGAGAACTGCTCGATCCATTCTTAAACACATCGTCCGATAAAGATAGCATAGCCAAAGCAGTGAAAAACGTTCTGATTGCGTTATATGCTGGCATAAAATGTCAATCAGTCACAACAATGGACAACTTGTGATTTTTTACGTACCACAAGGCAATCACAAAATGTTATAAGGCAATCAACAAAATGTCAATAGTAAAAAATTATGACCTGGCAGTTTTGCCTCGGACTAGTGATGCAGCTAGACAACACTCACTCAGAGCCTACCATTTAGTATGACAGTGGTTGGACATAATTAGTGCTCCTCCACAGTGCGGTTGAGAGTAAAAAAAATTATTTATTGATACCAATAAAAGCGAAGAAAGATGTAGCACCTGGTTTCATTTTGAATATAGTAAGCTGTGGTTATAAATCCAGATGCAAGAAAAGTTGCAGTTGTGTCAAATCTGACTTAAAATGTTTCTCGGAAATGCCCTTGTTTGTGTGATGCATATTACTGATTTTAATACACCTGCTAACCTGTTGTTATTTTTAAAGAAAGCTTTTAACTATATTATTATAAATATATCATTGGTACATATATTATTTTCTTAAATCAAGTTATTGGGTGGTAATAATTATAACATGTTAGTGCGCGCTACGGCGAGTTTCAGTCAGCAAAATTGAGTCGGGTTACCCGCCCGCCTTCTTCAGTTTACCGCTAATAACTCGCCACATAGTTAACTCCAGCCCATCAACCATTACATATTTAAAAAGCTAATAAGACAAAGCATAAGCTTTATTTAAACAAAAACTTGATTTAGCAAATTTTTGGTAAAATAATTGAATAGTTCTCATGATATCAAAAATGCTTAAAAGTATATTCGAAATATCTAAAAAATGGTTATGCACAAAGTTGAAGACTATAAAATTTGTGATAAAACTAAAAAGCTTTCCACGAGAAGCGGTACCCAAGTTAAGCTGCTTCAAAGAATGATCGCTTTTCCGCAGTTTTTCCGCTTATCTGGGCGAAGCTGTGTGGTGATTTTCCGGGACTTTTGGCATTTTATTCCAAAAATTACACTCTACATAGCCCACTACAAATGCGTGAGTAACGAATTCTCCAGGGTAAACAGTATCTCTACTGGTCTAAAGATCAAGTACTCAACCCTCACAAGAATACTCATTACTTACACCTTTTAACCTACCTGTTGTAATAAATCGGTTGATAACTTATCGAAATTATTCATTTCGGCTTCAGTATAACAATAGTTGCCAACAATATAACGTTCCAAAGTTTGTAAAGTAGTCGCCGAAAATGGCGAAGTACCAGTAAATACATAGTTGTACGATTCTCTATTTGTTGCGCACTTCTGAATATGTTCAACTACACTTGGGTTTTCAAATCTAAAATTTAATAATACAACTGAAATCACAATTCCAATGAAAACTAAACTGCTGCAACGGTCCCGGAGATATCGCAGAAAAACATTTCAACGTATGTATGCGTGTAATTCAATGTGCTGTAAGAAACTATGCGTGTGCAATTTTTTAGCTGCCTGCATTGACATTTGAATTTTAGGAAAAAAACAAAATGTAGCATTCCCGCCTCCTCAAATGTATCCTCAGATTTTGTAGATATGGTAGGTACGCGCGCGCGTACATACCAACATATTTCGATAAGCAGTTTTTTTTGGGCTTAGGGAACTCCAAAATGTGGTAAATTTCGTAAATAAAAACAAATATTTAAATACACTTGATGTTACACAGTTTATATACTGTTGTAATGAAATAAATCAAACTTACTTAAAAACTAATTGTTTAAAAATATGATGTTATGTAGTCTTAGAGATACATAAATTAGGAATAAAACTGCTTAGAACTAAGATATTTGCACCTGATTTCAATTTCCTCCGCTGAATAGTAACCACTAACTTTATTAATAAGGCTATGAAATGTTCCAAGTTGAATATTAAATTACCTTACCTATAATCTTGTATATCATATACACGTCCATTGATTACAACCCAAAGTCCACCATCCAAGTTATGATTTTCGAGATCTGCTTTTCGAATCAAAGGTAAATCTTCTTCATTACGTTTCAAATGCGGATAATTGCCTCCATACATTGAAGAAGTCATAGCTGCTGAAAGGCCTTTCAAACCTATAAATATACAAAAACAAATAAATAATTAATTATTCATCCCCCTGATACTCAAACTAGAATCGCAATACCATAATAAGTATTCATAAAATTCGAACTATTGCTATGATGTTTAGCAATACTCGGCCACGAGATGTCGTCAGCATCGCGCATATCAATATTTGGTGCTAAACGACAGAAACGGTCCAAAGCAGTAAGTGCCGAATCAAAAGTTCGTGTCCAATCCAAGGAAGACAGAAAATTTGCACTCGCCATTTCTTGTTGAAGGAGAATTAAACTAATAACCATTTCGGGTAGTAGAATATCTAAAAATAAGTATGTTAAAGAGTTGAACAATTAAATTTAGAACTGCTTTACCAATTACATCATCTTTAATAATTCCAACAACACGAGCAGTAGCATGTTTATTCGCTTGCAGACAGCATATTTCATACGCTAAATTTAAAGTATCACTCACATGACGCATCAATATCGTTACGTACTTAACTAGTATCGATTGTGCAGCTTTATCTAATCTTTCCTCGGTCGCAGTGTCAGTCAGGTCTTCATTTCGTGAGGAATTGCTCGTCGTCTTTATGCAATCTTTATACTTTAATGATGCGTAAATTTTTGCAACTAAAAGACGCTGAAATTTCGATAATAAGCTCGCATTTGGTGTTGATGTAATATTATTAGTCTTTCGGGCCGAATCCTTACTAGTATTACCAGAATCTTGGATGCGGAGCTGTGTTACGAAACTAGCATTTCTGAGATAAGAAAAAAATGTTAATATTAAAACTGAATTACAAAAGTTGATTATACAAGGCACATGAAATATTCTGAATAAATAAAACAATAAAAATTTTGAACCTTACGCGATAACAGCTCTATCAAAAAGATACTAAGCCAACTACATTAAAAAGACCGACAATGATTTGCTCCATTATCCTAATAAATTTTGAGACTTCGTAACTGATAAAAAATAAATTAAAACATAACTAACTGTATTAACGCGTTGACGCAGGCGTGCAATTGCGTATTATGTTTTATCCGGTGGCGTTTTTCACATCCTGCTATCATTCATCTAATACGTGCAAAATCTGTGATACTACAGTGGTTGTCACAGCAACGAGTAATTAGGTTGTCATAGCATGATCCACCGGTGGCTCAGCTCACGCCATCCGATGGAGCACCGGTGGTACAATCCGGCGTTAACGTGATAAACAATTCCAAAGTTGTTAATGGCAAAGATATCGCAAACCTATTTACAAACTTTTTCCATCTGTGTACTACTTCGATACTTGTGTTCTACCTAACCCCTTCAATGTAAACTATTTGTATATAAACTATCCGTCATATAGAGTTACTGGAGATTATAAACAAAATATTAAAAAGTCCAAATATTTCCTGCTAGAACCGATATAAATAATTATAGAGGAGCATCCGTCCAATCAGATTTGCCTAAATTGCTAGACTCTTTAATATACGATTATATTTCTTGGAAATGTAAGCCCCGATTTATCAAAAAACAACATGGTTTTAGCACAGGTAAATCCAGTATCACTAACTTATTAATTTATCAAAATTATATTTTGGATGCATTAGAAAATTACTCCCAAATTGACGTAATTTATACTAATTTTTCGAAACCATTCAAAATTAACAAGAGTTACTTCCCTTTAAACTGAGCGAGTTGGGATTTTATGATGGTTTTATTCGAAGTTTCTTTTTTAACAGAGTACAAGTGGTGCAAATAAATAATTTCCTATCTGAAGAAATTGAGGCGAAATCTGAGGTTCGACAAGGTGCACATTGCTTCCCTCTATTATTTAATCTCTTCATAAACGATATCTATATAGTATTTGGTTTTGTTAAGTTTCCGATGATGTAAAGATGTTCAGTACCGTAGATTCTTCCGAAGATCATTGAAAATTCAATTAAATCTGGATAACGTCGCCATATGGTCAGCTAATAGCAAATTTTTTTTAAAATATTGATAATGCTCATATGAAATCAACAATATTATACAAGAGAGAGTTTATGTCATGAAAGATCTGAGTGCTTTTCGATCCAAAATGAACTTTTGAAGAGTACATTAATGCCTTTGTTCTGGACGCAAGACAAAGTTCTAGGATTTATATTAAGACACTATAGCCAACTATCGTTAACATCATGTATTAGAAGTTATAAATCACTAGTTCGATCTCGCCTAGAGTATGCATCGATTATATATTGTAATGCAACAATAATTTACTTGAGCATGTCACAATATATTCCAAGAAGCGCACTTGACTCATCAAGGCTAGTTAGCATTTAGGAAGCCGCGGGTGTCAAGGGGAAAGGTTGCTGGTAATGGTCAGGAGAAATAGGAAAGAACTAGCCTAGACTAGACCAATTCTAGGTGAGTCCGCATTAGAAAACAAAAAGTTTATTGAATGCTGTAAGATTAATCGGTTAATTGAAGATACCATAAATAGAACTGCGATAGAACACATGTTACATCCCGAAACCATTTTTAAGCAAGAGTGAGAACTAAGTACTTTCTTCATAATCGCATAGCTAGCACTTCACTGAGGTTAATTAGATACAGAATTTCTCAGAGTGCAGTTGAGCTGATTTGGCATGTAGATTTTTCCGTTTAATAAGTGTCATATTCAGTTCTAATATGCGCGCTTACGCATAAAAGTATGCGATTATTTTTATTCCTTCCTTTGTAAAAATGGAATATAAAGCTGTTAATTGAAATTATTTTATTATAAACTAAATGGTAACTCAAACATCTTTCAGTCTTTTAATTGCTTTAAAGTGAATTGTGTTGATTATATTTTGAATAACTAAATTAATGTTTGTTTTGATAATAAATTTAGATGCATGAATCAATTCGATAATTGTGAATATAAGCGTAAAAGAAACGCCGTAACTAAATTATTTTGTTTAGATTATACTAAAATCTGACATTTGATTAAATAGGTGGATGTTCTGTCGTTTTTGAATAACTCTAAAATAATATGTCAAAGCATGTAAAATAAAGTCATTAAGTTTTAAAATAGATTGTTTAAACTTCTTGTTGTGTTTCATTACATGTGTTTTTATTATCTGATGAGCCGTACTTGGTTTACTAAAGTCGTTTAGTTGGTTTACTAAAGTCGGGTTTCTTCTACTAAATTAAGGGCATTCCTAAATCTAGTGTGATTGAATGTATAGCGATGAGTTATTTTCAACTCCAAGTAATAATTGAGATCTATGTATTCGAGTTACGTCCCAACTTAATTTTATTACTCAATTCTGGTCGGGTTGTTTGGATTTTAATTGGCCATAGGATTTGCTTGGCCAGTTGGGAGTTCATACTACCCCTAGCCATGAAAACAAACGTGATAATATTCACCTTTTATATATATATATTATATGTGAAAAACGTCGTAAGCACTATTATATATCACTGACTTTGTGACTCGAGTTTCGGACATGGGTCCATTATCGAACTGACGAACTGCTAATAGACCCATGTCCAAAACTCGAGTCACAAAGAAAGTGATATATAATAG